>CM072221.1:25861534-25917849 GCA_036851935.1 Coregonus suidteri
TTCACCTTCCAACAGGACCAACACAGGAGTGGCTTTGTGACAAGTCTCTGAATGTCCTTGAAGTGGCCCAGCCAGACCCGGGACTTGAACCCGATCGAAACCTCTCTGAAGCGTACCTGAAAATCGCTGTGGGCAGCAAACTCTTCCCCAATCCCAACCCGAACCTACAGGCCTTGAGAGGATCTGCAGGAAAAATGGGAGAACTCCCCAAATACGAGGTGTTGCCAAGGCTGTAGCGTCATACCCAGAAGAATACATCGAGGCTGTAATCGCTGCCAAAGGTGCTTCAACAATGGACTGAGTAAAGGGACTGAATACTTATGTAAATGTTATATTTCAGTTTTTTATTTGTAATAAATTAGCTAACATTTCTAAAAACCTTTTTTGCTTTGTGTAGCTCAGTTGGTAGAGCATGGCGCTTGCCAACGCCAGGGTTGTGGGTTCGTTTCCCACGGGGGGCCAGTATGAAAATGTATGCACTCACTAACTGTAAGTCGCTCTGGATAAGAGCGTCTGCTAAATGACTAAAATGTAAAAAATGTCATTTTGAGGTATTGTGTGTAGATTGTTGTGGGGAAAAAACTATTTAATATATTTTAGAATAAGGCTGTAACGTAACAAAATGTGGAAAATGTCAAGGGGTCTGAATACTTTCCGAATGCACTATACATTACATATGCATATATGCAAATACCTGTACATGCAGTTTATTCATATTCAACACATACAAAAGACACACATGCCCATGAGAGAGGCTGGGAGATAGGTGAGAGAGAGAGAGAGAGGAAGAAAGAAATAGAGAGAGGTATGGAGAGAGAGGGGGTATAGAGGAGAGAGGGAGAGAAAGAGAGAAAGGGATAGCGAGGGAGGCATGTAGACAGAGAGAGAGGGAGAGATAGATAGCGAGAGCGGGAGAGAGAGAGACTGGTGAACTGAAAGGATTAGTTGCTTCTTAATACCAATGGTGAATCCAGATGCTGTTTTTTCCTCTGCTGCTCCCGATGACCGGCCAGGAAGTGTTGGTCACTCACAGCTAGGTTACCACGACAACCAGGCTTGACTCTGTAAGCCCAATGAAACCTTTGGAAAGGTAGTAAACACAAGGAAGGAAAGGTGGAGAGAGAGAGAGAGAGAGAGAGAGGGAAATGGAGAGAGAGTGAGAGAAAGAGAGGGAGGGGAGAGAGGGCAGAGGAAGAAGAGAAAGGTGGGAGTTACAAAGAGGGTAAAGGAGAAAGGAAAGGAGGGAGGGGGAGGGGAGAGGTGGGCTAAAGGAAGGAAACGAGGAAGGAAAGAGAGGGATGGCAAGGATCTCATTGTTGTACATTGAGTGGTAGTGATCTGCAAAAGGAAGGAAACACAGCACAGTGTGTTGGTGTACTACTGCATGTCAAGTACATCAGAGGAGGCTGGTGGGAGGAGCTATAGGAGGACGGGCTCATTGTAATGGCTGGAATGGAATAAATGGAATGGTACCAAACACATCAAACAATGGAAACCACAGGTTTGACTGCGTTCCAAATATCCATTGTAGCCTTTACAATGAGCCCGTCCTCCCATAGCTCCTCCCACCAGCCTCCTCTGATTTACATCCTTCTCTCATCCTCTGTCTCTCCTTTCCTGTCTCTCTTTCTCTCTCCCTCTCCCTCCCTCCCATCTCCCTCTCTCTCTTCTGTTTGTACCGTGTGTGTGTGTGTGTGTGTGCGTGCTTGCGTGCGTGCGTGCGTGCGTGCATGTGTGTGAGGAGAAAGATAGTTGGTCTGTTTGTTGGATTTCTCCCATGGTTTCTTTTTGACCCTTGATCCCTTGTCTTATACAACAGCTACCACTCTGCTGTGTCAGCCGGCCGTGGGCATCAGTATGCCCAACACACCCACACACACACCCACAAACACACACCACACACACACACATACACAGACACTTGGCTCACAGTCTTACACATCCTGCTGTGGATAATATAGTCTGTATGGATTCAGAAATGTAGATAGACCATGAATTGAGACAATTCAGAGATACTGTGCTGACTACTGGGTTAAGGTTTTTGTTAGTAATGAGGTTGATAATGTGTGTGTGCGCATCTGTGTTTATTAGTGTGTGTCACAGGAGGTTGGTGGCACCTTAATTGGGGCGGACGGGCTCATGGTAATGGCTGGAGCGGAATATGTGGAATGGTCCATGTGTTTGATGCCATTCCATTTACTCCGTTCCAGCCATTATTATGAGCCGTCCTCCCCTCAGCAGCCTCCACTGGTGTGTGTGTTTCTCCACTGAGACAGTGGTGTGGAATGCAGCCGCAGTAGCTAATACCAGTTGGGGCGTTCTCCGGAGACTCACTCTTCAAAGAGCAGCAGGGGAGGCCTCCCAATTTATGTAACTCACACACACACACACACACACACACATACACACACACACACACACAAATGGAGCACCGCATACACACACACACGTTTTCTCTTCTCTTTTGGGAGAATGGTATAACTCACAATAGAGAGAGTAGCGGTTGATTACTTTTAATCGTATAACTTTGTAGCAAAGTGTCTGCGTGTGTGCGTGCATGCGTGTACCCTCACTCTCATCCTGTTCAGAGAGGAAAGGCACATTGAGACATTGTCAAAGCCCTATGGGAGTTTAGATTATCAGAAGGCCAGCTGTCTTTGTCTGCGTCTCAAATGGCATCCCATTCCCTATATAGGGCACTACTTTTGATTCTGGTCTATAAGGGGAATAGGGTGCCATTTGGGATGCATCCTTTGTTGTGTGTATGATACTAAGATCCCATTACCAGACAATATTATGAAGGAGAGAGGAAGGAGGAAGGAACAGAAAGAAAGAAGAAAGGGGCATGTACTCAGGTCAAGGAAAGGAAACGGAGAAGAAGACAGAGACGGGGGGGATACAAAGAAAGATAGAGAGAGACAGAGAGACAGAGAGAAAGAGAGAGACAAGAGATACAAAGACAGAAGGGGGTAGAGAGAGAAAAATAAAGAAACAGCAGGAGATAGAGAGAGGAAAACATAGTCGTTACAATAACGATGTACTGTACATATTACAAATAAGACAACTATTTATACACACACACATACATACACAGCCAATTCTTTCCCTTGAATGAGGAAATGGGCCAGTGGCCTATATTCCCCGGCACTTTGCTGTGTTTCGTCTCTCTCCAGATTAGTGTTCACTCTATCTCCTTTCATCCTCAACTCTTCCTCTCTTCTACCCATGCCTATGTGCTGGCCGGCATTTACACTCAGGGGGACCAGTCTCTCTCTTTTCTTTATCTGTCTCTTCTCCCTTTTCCTTTTCTCCTCTCTCCCCTCTCTCTTTCTTTCTCTCTCTCTCTCTCTGTGTCTCTCTCACTCCTCCCTCCCTCTCTCTCTCTCTCTCTCCTCCCTCCCTCTCTCTCTCTTTCTCTCTCTCTCTCTCTGTCTCTCTCACTCCTCCCTCCCTCTCTCTCTTTCTCTCTCTCTCTGTGTGTCTCTCTCACTCCTCCCTCTCTCTCTCTCTTTGTCTCTTTCTCTCTCATCCCGCTCTCCTCTCCATGCATGCCCATCCTCCAGCCGACCATTTTTTTTACACTGACGCTAGCTGACAGCACACACACTGGCTCAGTGGTTACACAGTAGTTGGCATGGCCAAATGCTCTCTCTCTCTCTTCTCTTCGTCATCTCATCTCTCTCTCTTCTCTCTCTCTCTCTCTCTCTCTCTCTCTCTCTCTGCCTCTCTCTCTATCTCCTTCTTTATTCCCTGAACACAGTCCCACTGTAGGGGAAATGGGTTTGGAGGGAAGGGGAACATATTGGTTTTAAAGACTGGTTGGATGGAGCTTTAAATCCTGTCGCTGACCAGGAAGGCAGTTGGAAGGCAGGGATGGATGGGAGGGAGGGAGAGAGGGTCAGAGGCTATAGATGTGGGAGAGAATTAAAAAAGAGGTGTGGAGAAAGGGAGGAAAGGAGGAGAAGAGAGGGGGATGGCGTGCCCTGAAGGGTGGTGTTTCACTTGTGGTGAGATCGCATCTTAATTTGGTGTGCGCGTGCATGCATTCATATGACAATGCTTAATTCAAATCCAATTGTATTTGCTTCGTACACAACAGGTGTAGATTAACAGTGAAATGCTTACTTACGCGCCCTTCCCAACAATAAAGAGAAAAGAAAAGAGAAATAATATACAAATAATAACACGAGGAATAAATACACAATAAGTAACAATAACTTCGCCATATACACGGGTTACCAGTATCGAGTCGATGTGAAGGGGTACCAGGTAATTGAGGTAGATATGTACATATAACTAGGTATAAAGTGACTAGGCAACAAGATAGATAATAAACAGTAGCAGCAGCGTATGTGATGAGTCAAAAAAGTTCGTGCAAAAAGGGTCAATGAAGATAGTTAAATAGTTAACCAATAGCTACCCGGACTATTTAGCAGCCTTATGTCTTAGGGGTGTTCAGGGTCCTGTTGGTTCCAGACTTGGTGCATCAGTACAGCTTGCCGTGTGGTAGCAGAGAGAACAGTCTATGACTTGGGTGGTTTTGGAGTCTTTGACACTTAATTTTTAGCGTTAGCAGGCCTTCCTCGATTACTACCTGTAAAGAGGTCCTGAATGGCAGGAGCTCAGCCCAGTGATGTACTGGACCGTAAGCTGTATTTCTACCCTCTGTAACTGCCTTGCCAAAGAGTCGTGATGCCAAGCAGTGTGCCATACCAAGCAAGGGTTTTTAGGGCCTGTGCAGCCAGATTCTCTCAATGGTGCAGCTGTAGAACTTTTTGAGGATCTGAGGGCCCATGCCAAATCTTTTCAGCCTTCTGAGGAGGAAGAGGTATTGTCATGCTTTTTTCACGACTGTGTTGGCGTGTGTGGACCATAATAATTACCTTAGTGATGTGGAGACCGGGGAACTTGAAGCTCTCGACCTGCTCCACCACTTGATGTGGATGGGGGCATGCTCTGCCCTCCATTTTCCTTTAGTCCACAATCAGCTCCTTTGTCTTGCTGATGTTGAGGGAGAGGTTTTGTTGTCCTGTTACCACACTGCCAGTTCACTGACAACCCTATAGGCTTTCTCATCGTCGTCGTGATCAGGCCAAGCACGTCATGTCGGTCAGCAAACTTAATGATGATGTTGGCGTCATGCGGTGGCCACGCAGTCGTTTGTGAACAGGGAGTACGAGGAGGGGACTAAGCACACACCCCTGAGTGGCCCCCGTTGTTGAGGGTTAGCGTGGCAGATGTGTTGTTGCCTACCCCTCACCACCTGGGGGCGGCCCGTCAGGATGTCCAGTATCCAGTTGCAGAGGGAGGTGTTTTAGTCACAGGGTCCTGATCTTAGTGATGAGGCTTGGAGGAACTATTGTGTTGAATGCTGAGCTATAGTCAATGAACAGCATTCTCACATAGGTTGTTTCTCTTGTCCAGGTGGGAGAGGGCAGTGTGGAGTGCAATAGAGATTTGCATCATCTGTGGATCTCTGTGATCTGTTGGGGCAGTAGCGAATTGGAGTTTGTTCCAGGGTGTCTGGGATGATGGTGTTGATGTGAGCCATGACCAGCCTTTCAAAGCATTTCATGGCTACAGATGCGAGTGCTACGGGGCGATAGTCATTTACACAGGTTACCTTGGCATTCTTGGGCACAGGTACTATGGTGTTCTGCTTGAAAACATGTATGTATTACAGACTGGGTCATGGAGAGGTTGAAAATGTCAGTGAAGACACTTGCCAGCTGGTCAGCGCTTGCTCTGAGTACGCGTCCTGGTAATCCGTCTGGCCCCGCGGCCTTGTGAATATTAACCTGTTTTTAAAGTCTCTCCTCACATCAGCTACATAGTGCGAGATCACACAGTTGTCCGGAACAGATGGTACTCTTCATGCATTTTCGGTGTTGCTTGCCTCAAAGCGAGTATAGAAGGAATTTAGCTTGTCTAGTAGGCTCAGTCGCTGGGCAGCTCGCGGCTGGGTTTTTCCCTTTGTAATCCGTGATAGTTTGCAAGCCCTGCCACATCCGACGAGCATTAGCGACGGCGTAGTAGGATTCCAATCTTAGTCCTGTATTGACGTTTTGACTGTTTGATGGCTCATCGGAGGTCGTAGCGGGATTTCTCATAAGCGTCCAGATTAGTGTCCCACTCCTTCAAAGCGGCAGCTCTCAACCTTTAGCTCAGTGCAGATGTTGTATGTAATCCATGGGCTTCTGTTTGGGATATGTACATGCGGTCACTGTGGGGCCAACATCGTCAATGCCTTATTATTATGAAGCTCGGTGATGATGTGGTAAACTCCTCAATGTTATCCGATGAATCCCTGAACATATTCCAGTCTGTGCTAGCGAAACAGTCCTCTAGTTTAGCATCCACTTCATCGGAACACAAATGTGACTCATTTCAGAAACTAGATTGTATGCCATCTGTAAATATGTTGTTAAATTACAAGCCTAGTTGGTTTAGCCACGTAAAAAGACAGCAACCGTCCCGCTAGCCATGATTGGCTGAAATAATGAGTGGGCTGGACATGCCAAGAGATGAGTTCAGATTGGTCTGCCATGAAGCACTGTCTATAATATGAGGCTGGTCAGTATGTGTAGGTAATCCTTTCTAATGCGGCTTTTTTGAAAGATATCACGTAGTAGAACTGCATAAGTGTTGCTCTCCACTTTCTGGAGGACTGAGTTTTGAAATGAGTGGAATTAGAGTATTTTAGCTAAGGAGATGGAGAAAATGTTGGCGTTTGTGCAAATATGCAGATGGAGTCGTAAAGAGAACACACAGAAGGCTACGGATTACATCTTCAAACGAAGGGGCAACCATGGCATCTGTGACAGAGAGGGAGAAGCGTCCATCTATGTAATAACGGGTAAGAGAGTCTAGCTAGCTACATTTTCAGATATTACACGTTTCTAATTTCATCAGAAAGTCGTTTTCATTTCAAGTTAAAGTGTACTGTTTAGCTAGCTAGCTAGCTAACATTAGCTTGGCTGGCTAGCTAACTAACGTATATGTGTATGATCTGTGTAGATATATTATTTGTATCTCAGATCCATTTGCATTGCTAGTTATAGCCTAATGTTAGCTAGCTAACATTGAACCTGTTTAACCCCATTCAAAAGGGTCGGTCTCTAGACTTTATGATGTGCTACAGGCCCACATAGAGGTATCCACAGAAACTATTAAGAGGGCATGACAAAGCCTATTCCCCCTCAGGAGACTGAAAAGATTTGGTCCTCAGATCCTCAAAAAGTTAATACAGCTGCATCATCAGAGCATCCTGACTGGTTGCATCACTGCCTGTATGGCAACTGCTCGGCCTCCGACCCGCAAGGCACTACAAAGCTATTAAAGGACTTGGAAGCAGGAACTTGGTTCAGAAATCTCAGATGAGGACTGGGTAGAAGCTCAGGGATTTAAACCACATTTCAGTGAATGCCAGACACAACCTTGTTCAGTTTTAAGGTGATACACAGGTTACATTACTCAAAATTGAAACTGCATAAAGAAGAGAAAAGACTCCACTATGCAAGTAACTATTTCAATAGAATGTTTTATGATGTCAGTGCGACAACTGTCGATAGACGTAGCGGGTAAATTTGCTCTGGCTATCTACTCCATTTCAGAGCACTTCTCGTCTGAATGTGGCCAGAGCACTGAATAACTGAAAAATTTACGAAAGCTCAACACCCTTTGAATATGGCCGGTGTCAGTAAACATTGGCAAAAAAGCATAATTAATTGTTGCCAGCAGCACAGTTTGCAGTCACCCATGCTCTGGATAACATAAAAGCAGCCTAACCAGCTCTGCTAGGGCGAGTAAAATGGTCAGAGTGAGCTGTTCTCTCATTTGTGTGAAAGTAGCTAGCAAGCTAGCAACATTAGCCAGTTAGTTTGGTGCTTGACTGCTGTTGTTAGGTCAGAACGCTCGGCATCAACCCTACTTTTCGGCCAGAGCACCCAGTGTGCGCTCCGAGAGCGAAAAGCTCAGAATTTAAGGATGTCCATCCTTAAAGAGATGGGTGGGGCTAAAGCTTAAAGGGTGTGAACGATGCTGAATGGGTGTAGACAAAGAAGAGCTCTCCAGTAGGTACCAAAACATTCAAGGGCCATTTTCCTCAAAAGTGAAGTTACAAGTTTATCAACTTTATCAAAATTCTAAGCAAATTACTTTCCCATTGTTCCTCAACTGTTGTGTATGATATACCATTTTCTAGCTCTGAGTCGCTACTTTTCTCATCCAATCGAATAAACACCATTTATTTACACCAATATAATTACCAATATTTAACTTGATATACATCACAGAAATACAGTATAACAAAATTTGTTTGACATAAAAAACACAGAATTGTCTGCGTAAAAACTAAAATAATGTTTTTAATTAGGAAATTAGGAAAAATATTAATAATATTCCACCCATGAGGCCACTAGGTCATTTGACTGCAGGAAATGGCTACATCCTATAGCTGCTGAACAGAGAACCGACAGACTTAGCCAGTGAAATAGTGGCATCACTGTTAGTATCAGACATAAAGTATTGTTTTTTGAAAATGCCAAGTTGGATGCAATAGCCCAATTGATTCCAAAGTCAACTCAAACCGCTGATGAATTTGAATTAGACACAGAGCCTTAGGTAGGAATTACTCATAATATCAAGAAATCAGAATCGATCTTACACAACACCATTCATGATCATGTAAATATACAGTAGTATAACCAAATAATCGTCTTATTTTCATTTCGCTGACCACCAGTCTGTGCTTAGTAGTTTTGGCGTGAGATGGGTCTGTGTTAGGAGGACGTTAGCCCAGCAGGGATCACAAGGGTTATATCAACAGAGAACAGAGATTGTGCTGTACCACCGTGCAGAGAGGCTGATGTCCCTGGGAGGGGGTCGTTTCCTGTGTCCTTGTTTTGGGGGTGGGTGTTTGTTTATGTTTGTTTTGGGTAGCGTCACAAGATGGGACAGTTTCCACTGTCACCTCCAATTTATTTTCACCCTTGATAACGATGAGCAAAGAAGACTGTATAAAATAAATAATAGAAATACTGAGCTATATTGTATGCTCAGAAAATTTGGAAAATTATATTATTTTATAACAATATAAATGCCCCAAAAGAAGAGATTTTTTAACAAGTAATAATTTTGTATCTAAAAAAGAAGGGTGTCAAATTAACTGGCACCCCTAAATGAATCTTAGCGATAAAATCAACAAAATTACATTACTTGCATTAACATTCAACATTTTCATCTCAGTTTAAAGGGGCAATCAGCAGTTTGCTAAATAGATTTTTTGATTTATAATATTGATGATAGTGTAACGCCATACAGATTCTTTGAAGAATATACTTATAAATGCCTCATGAGCTTTAGTTCAAATGTCGTTACCTATCAGAAGGCAAAAATACAGTGCATTCGATAAGTATTCAGAACCCTTCACTTTCTTCCACATTTTGTTACATTACAGCATTATTCTAAAATTGATTATATAAATGTTTTTCCTCCACAATCTACACACAATACCACCATAATGACAAGCGAAAACGGTTTTTAGCCATTTTTGCATTATTTTACATAAGTATTCAGACCCTTTGCTATGAGACCTCGAAATTGAGCTCAGGTGCATCCTGTTTCATTGATCATCCTTGATATGTTTCTAACAACTTTGATTGGAGTCCACCTGTGGTAAATTTCATTGATTGGACATGATTTGGCAAAGGCACATACCTGTTTATATAAGGTCCCACAGTTGACAGTGCATGTCAGAGCAAAACCAAGCCATGAGGTTGAAGGAATTGGTCCGTAGAGCGCGAGACAGGATTGTGTCGAGACACAGATCTGGGGAAGGGTACCAAAACATTTCTGCAGCATTGAAGGTCCCCAAGAACACCAGTGTCCTCCGATCATTCTTAATGGAAGAAGTTTGGAACCACCAAGACTCTTCCTAGAGATGGCCGCCCAGCCAAACTGAGCAATTGGGGAGAAGGTCCTTGGTTCAGGGAGGCTAGACCAAGAACCCAATGTCACTCTGACAGAGCTCAAGATTTCCTCTGTGGAGATGGTAGAACCTTCCAGAAGGACAACCATCTCTGCAGCCTCCACCAATCCAGAGCCTTTATGGCAGAGTGACCATACAGAAGCCACTCCTCTGTAAAAGGCACATGACAGCCCGCTTGGAGTTTGCCAAAAGGCACTTAAGGATTCTCAGACCATGAGAAACAAGATTCTCTGGTCTGATGAAACCAAGATTGAACTCTTTATGAGCCTGAATGCCAACGCGTCACGTCTGGAGGAAACCAGGCACCGCTCATCACCTGCCAATACCATCCCTACGGTGAAGCATGGTGTGGGCAGCATCATGCTGTGGGTATGTTTTTTTCAGCCGGCAGGGACTGGGAGAGTAGTCAGGATCAGGTGAAAGATGAAACAGAGTGCAGAGAGATCCTTGATGAAAACATGCTCCAGAGCGCTCATGACCTCAGATGGTGGCGACGGTATTCACCTTCCAACAGGACAACGACCCCTAAGCACACAGCCAAGACAATGCAGGAGTGGCTTCCGGAGTAACAAGTCTCTGAATGTTCCTTGAGTGGCCAGCCAGAGCCCCGACTTTTAATTTTAACCCCGATCGAACATCTCTGGAGAGACCTGAAAAATCGCTGGGAGCGACACCCGCTCCCAATCCAACCTGGACAGCTTGCGAGGATCTGCCGATAAGAATGGGAGAAAACTCCCCAAATACAGGTGTGCCAAGCTTGTAGCGTAATACCCAAGAAGACTCGAGTTTGTAATCGCTACCAGCGGTTCCTTCAACAGCGTACTGATTTCAAGGGTCTGAATACTTACTGTAAATTTTTATATTTTCCGTTTATTTTATTTTTATTCTAAAAAACAGTTTTTTGCTTTGTCCTTATGGGTTATTGTGTGTAGATTGGGATGATGGGAAAACCGTTTTAATCAATTTCAGAATAAGACTGTACGTAACAAAATGGGAAAAAGTAAATGGTCTGAATATTCCGAATGCATTGTAAAAAGCTTTTTTCCCCCAAATTTTTTTGTAAACAAAGTAAGTGTAAACAAACCCATATAGCCCAAAAAACATTGTTAAAACCTAGAATTGAATATCGGGAGGTCAGTCCTTGCAGCCAAGCGAAAAATTAAATTGAGAGTGGTTACCAGCCCCACCCTCAGCTTTTTACGAAACAGGGGCGGGGAGGATTGTTTTATTATTTTTTTACTCCTGATTGCCGCTTTAAGGAACGATTGGGGCCCTTTCCATGGTTTCCCCGTTTCATGGGTATAAAATGGGGTAATACGATGTAAAATCCATTTGCACCTCACCATTGTGAAAACAAAGAACCACAAAAAAAAAAGAGAAAAGGGTTGGAACTTCAAATCGGGCAATGGGAAAAAAAAAAACAGCAAAAAACCTAAAAACCCACTTCCACTATTAGGGCAATAATGAAATGTTTTAAAACAGGGGAACAGATGGAAACTTGCTTGTTGCTTCCAACTCCGACATGCCAGTACAATTCTCACAAGTAATATCTAACCATTTCATCACACATATACCCAATACCACACAAATCTAGTAATGAATAGAATTTAAGAATATATACATATATGACACAATACAGAGCGGCATGTACTAAGATACAGTTAATATTTCTAAAGAATAGAATGCAGTATATACATATGGAGATAGTAGTGCAGATAGGTTAAACATTCTTAGAGTGACTAGTGTTCCTTTCTTAAGTGGGCCATTGATTCATATATGCATCAGCGCCTCTAAATGTGCTAGGGATGGCTATTTAACATGTCTGATGGCCTTGAGATAGAGGCTGTTTTTTCATTCTCCTCCGGTCCCATCTTTGATGCACCTGTACTGACCCCGCATGCTGGATGATAGTCGAGAGGGGAACGTGGGGGCTGGCATGGATTGGATTGAATTTTAGAAAATATATAGGAGAATTGAGGTTTAATAGTGGAGAGAGGGGATAGAGGGAACGAGGGGATACTGGGGGGGTAGCAGGCAAAAGAGTACTGAGAGTGAGAGGGAAGGAGGGGGGGAGGGAGGGGCCCTTTTATCATGCCCTGTGACCACTCTCACTGCTCTGTGTCCCCGAAGGGGCTGTTTTTCTTACCAAGACAAAACACAAAGATAAAAAAATAGGAAAAAAAGAGAGGAGGGGGGAGAGGGGGCAGACGACTCACTCTAAAAAATTAATCAAACGAACAAATTTTACTTTTGGTTAGAAATTAAAAAGGAAATTATCTCAACTGAGAAAAATTTTCCTCCTGTGTGCTACCATATCCCCCCACTAGAATCCCATATTTTAAGAAAATTTTTCTAATCCTGGGGGGAAATCAATAATTTCCCAGACCCAGGACATGTCTAGCTGGGGCGACCTAAATGCAGAAGGACAAGAACCCCTGACACCCTCCCCCGGGGGGACAAACACCTCCCTGGGGAAACAGCTTCCCCCCCCCCCATATGCCCCCTAGGCAAATACAAAAAAAACCAACAAAAATGGGTCACGACCCTGCGCCCCTGTGCACACTGGGTATGTACATAGTCAATGGTAGGTTCGGGGGGTCCTAGGTGGGTAAACACCTATAGCTCTCTCTTGGCGAGTACTGTAGACACTTTATCACTGACCTAAACCCCGAGTCTCTCAGAGCTTTTCACAGTCACCCCCACTGAAAACCCCTATCGACCACAGAAAAATCACAGTCATTTGAACAGAGCAATACTCAATCAGAGGAAATAAAAGCCAAAAAAAATGAAAAATATTAAAAAAGCAAAGGGAAGGAAAGTAGTGTTGAAACCTACCAAAAAAAAATTAGGAAAAACAAATTCAATCCATTCTAGACAACTTCCTGGACAAAACGCCACTGTAATTGAAGGTAAAAACTTGCAGTAAAAAACCCTAACAGATATTTGACCCCTCACCTTTCCCCTATCAAATCAAAAAATCTCTAACAGAAAACCAAAGAAATAATAACAGTGAAAATGGTTTTATGAAGAATGCAAAAAACCTAAGAAAGAAATTGAAAAAACCATCCAAACCCAAAAAACATAGAGCCCCGGAAAACCTGAGCCTCCCCTTCATAGGTGAATCACTAAAAACAATCAGAAATACCTAGGAAAAAAAAAAGGAACGATGTCAAAAAATCAGCTCAATGAAATTTAAGAACCCATAGACTCTCCCATTTGGGGAAAATTGGGGAAAAACACTAACAAACAACAACCAAAAGAGCTTTTAATCCAAAAACGGAGATGATGGGTAAACCATTCCCCAATCTTTTGGGCCCCTATAAAAAGAGAAAAACGCAAAAAAATATACATGAAAAATGCAAATTTAGAATAAACTATTAAAGCTCCCAGGCCCCACTGGTTTCCCCAAATTTACATTAAAGAACTACAGGATAAAATACAAACCCTCCAACCCAAAAAGTCCTGTGGTGTTGATGGTATCCTAAATGAAATAAAAATATACAGACCACAAAATTTAAATTAGCTATATTAAACTCTTTAACATCATCCTTAGCTCGGCATCTTCCCCAACATTGGAACCAAGGATGATCCCCCAACCCC
The DNA here is from genome assembly GCA_036851935.1 of Coregonus suidteri. NCBI lineage: Eukaryota > Metazoa > Chordata > Actinopteri > Salmoniformes > Salmonidae > Coregonus > Coregonus suidteri. Next base: position 25,875,123 of record CM072221.1, read on the forward strand.
AAAAAAGGGAGAAAAATTTGCCCCCAAAAACTCCCGGGGGAATGCGAACAAAAACCTTTGGGGGAAAATCCTCTGCATTATCTTAACAGAAGACTAGTTTTTTCCCTCGTGAAAACAAGTACGACCCAAATGTCAAATTTTTTTTAAAAAACCGACGACAGACCCGTTTTCACCCTGCACCCCCAAATTAAAAAAAAACAAACCAAAAAAAAAGGCAAAGTCTTCCATGCTTTGTTGATTTCAAAAAAGCTTTTGACTAAATTTTGGGTGAGGGTTTATACAATGATGGAAAGTGGGGTTTGGGGGGGAAAAACTTTACGACATTATAAAACCCAGTAACAAACAACAAGTGTGGGGTTAAAATTGGAAAAAAAAACACACCATTTCTTTCCACAGGGCCGTGGGGTGAGACAGGGATGCATTTAAAACCCCCCCCTCTTAACATATTATAACAAATTTGGGGCGAGGGCACTAGAACAGTCTGCGCACCGGCCTCACCCTACTAAATCTGAAGTCAAAGTTTCTGTTTGTGACGTTTGGTGTTCTGTCACCCCCCGGAGGGTACAGCAGCCCCTGATTTCTGCACGATTTGTCAGCCCCCGGGGGCCCTGACTAAATCCAAAAAGACAAAAATAATGGTGTTCCAAAAAAGGTCCAGTTGCCAGGCCACAAATAAAAAATTCCATTTCTAACACCGTTGCCCTAGAGCACAAAAAAAAATATACATACCGGCCTAAACATCGCGCCACAGAAATTCCACAAAGCTTTTTTAAACGTTTAGAGAAAAGGGAAAAAGAAGGGCTTCTATGCCATCAAAAGGAACAAAAATTTGCCCTACCAATTAGGATCTGGCAAAAAATATTAAAATCAGTTATAAAACCCCTTTTGGCCCTTTTAGGTTCGGGTCTGGGGTCGTCACCAACCAAGAATCACAAAATGGGACAAACACCAAATTGAGCCCTTGAGCAGAATTCTGCAAAAACTCCTCCGTGTACAACGAAAAACACCAAAAAAATGCATGCAGAGCAAATTAGGCCAAACCCTAATTTAAAAACCAGAAAAGAGCCTTAAAATTTCTAAAAAACTTAAAAGGAACGATTCCAAACCCTTTATAACAAACCCATCCCCTACAGAGAGATGAATTGGAGAAGATTTCCCCCAAAAGTAAGTTTGTCCTGGGGCTTGTTCAAAAACACAAACGACCCCACACACCCCCAGGAAACAAAAACAACAACACAACTAACCCAACCAAATCATGAGAAAACAAAAAAGAATTATTGACAAGGGGAAAGAACAAAAAAAAAAAAACAGAGCAAACTAGAATGCTTTTTTGGCCCTAAACAGGAGACACAGTGGCAGAATCTTGACCATGTGACTACCCAAATAAGGAAAGTTTTTGACTATGTCAGACTAGTGGCAACCCTGCTTTTGAGAAAGGGCCCGCCGTAGGAGACCTGTCTCAAGAGAAAAAACAGGCTATTGCCACTGCCCCAAAAGAGGTGGAAAACGAGCTGCACTTCCCCCCTCCCAAAAATGTATGACCAATTAGAGACAATTTTTCCCTCAGATTACCGACCCACAAAAAATTCGAAAAAAAACCCCAATTTTGAAAATCCCTATCTATGGGGAAAACCACGTGTGCCATCACAGCTGAAATTTGTGACCTGTTGCCACAAGAAAAGGGCAACCAGTAAAGAACAAACACCATTGAAAAATACAACCCATTTTTAGTTTATTTATTTTCCCATTTGACTTTTAACTATTTGCCATTGTTAAACACTGAATAATCAAAATATAATTTTTAAATGTCTTTATTTTTTTAAACTTTGAGTGAATGTTTACTTTTAATATTTATTTTTTTATTTCATTTTTGTTTACTATCTACTTCACTTGCTTTGGCAATTTTTAAACACGTTTCCCATGCCATAAACCCCCCTTAAATTAAATTGAATTAAATTAAATTGACGAGAGCAATATAACGAGGAAGGGGAAATAGAGTGGAGGGGAAAGATTAGAAAAAAGGAGATAACAAGAGGAGCAGGAAGGAGAGGGAGAGAGAGAGAGAGTGGAGGATTTTTTTCCCTTCCAAAACCCCTGCCGAGTAATTTTTAGCTCACCTCACAGTAAAAGGGGGTTTGCAGGTTTAATTAAAGATCGTTTTTTTTGCCATTTTTCCGGGGTAAAGCTTTAGGCCCAGGGTTTCAAAGCGCACAACACACACACCTGGCTAAAGAGGATTTAATGGAGCGGCCCAAGTTAAAAAGATTTTAGTATAGAGTTGTCGACAGTGAGCCGGGGTTTGGGTGTGTGTGTGTTTTCTGGGTTTTGTTGAATTAGTCAACTTTGTCACCATAGTCACATTGGCACCAGTTTCAATTCAAAAGTAAATATTCCCTTCCTCCCCCTTTTCATTATCCCTCTCTCTCCCCTCTTTTCTCCTCGCTCTTCCCCCTCTACCCTTTTCTCTTATCTCCTCTCTCTCTCTCTCTCCTCTCTCTCTCCTCTCTCCTCCCCTTCTCCTCCTCTCTTCTCTCTCTCCCTCGCACCAGGAGCTTTCATTCGGGGGGTTGTGGAACTTGCCTGGTCGTAGGTAACAGTCCCCGGGCTAAAAGACAAAGCGGGCCTGGTCTCTAGGAAAATTGAGCAATAAAGGGGTGAATGGATTTTTGAGTAGGGGTGGTAGATAGTGGTTTTATGTGGGTGTCAGGTGTGGGGTGCAGCCTGTATAGCCAGCAGTAAGAGCCCCCATCAGACACACACACACACCCAAAACCCCACACAAAACAGCCTTTTAGGTCCCTTACTTATTTGAGTGCACACCCCCCCACCCCACCCCGCAATAGAGAATGGCATCCAAAGGTCGGTAGCCCTTGCAATAGAGTGATGGAGCTAGAGAGAGAGAGAGAGGAGAGAGAGAGAGGGGAAGAGAGAGAGAGAGAGAGAGAGAGAGAAAAGAGATAGAGAGAAGAAAAGAGAGAGAGAAGGGGAGCGCAAAAAAAGAGGAGAGCGAGAGAGAGAGAAAAAAGGGGCAGTGGGAGAGGGGGGGGAGAGAGAGGAGAATACTCAATCGCCTTTTCCCTCTGCCCCCCTCTACAGTGAAAATAGGCTCAACAGGTATTAGGCATGTTTTTACCCTCATAGTTTTCCCGTATTTCCTTTAATCGATGACAATTGTATGTTTGTGTATGTAGCATGGGCCCTGCTTGACAGTGTGGCCTGGTGCTGACAGTGTGTGCCTGCGTGCCCCTGTGTGCGTGCACAGTACGTACCCGTCAAAAAGGTTTTTGGGCACCCCTACTTTCAAGGGTTTTTCTTTATTTTACATTTTTTACATTGTAGAATAATAGTGAAAACATCAAAAAATTAAAAAACACATATGGAAACATGTTAAAAAATATTATTTTTTATTTAGATTCTTAAAAATAGCCCTTTTCCTTATGACAGCTTTGCACACTTTGGCATTCTCTAACCAGCTTCAGAGATATCACATGGAAGATTTCAATTAAAAGGTGGCCTTTTTAAAATTAAGTTGGGGGAATTTCTTTCTTTTAATGCGTTTTTTAGCCCAAACATTGGTTGTGACAAGGTAGGGTTTTTATCAGAAGATTGCCCATTTGGTTAAAAGACGAAGTCCATTTTAGGCAAAAACCTCAAATAAGCAAAGAGAAACGAAGTCCCTATTCTTTAAGACATGAAGGTCACCAATCAGGAAACTTTTAAAAACTTTGAAAATTTTTTTTAAGTCAGTTGCAAAAACCATCAAGCGCCATGATAAAACCCCAAAAAATGCTTACAGAGTTAAGTAAAGACCATCTAACATCAATGTTCAGAGGAGACTACGTTAATCAGGCCTTTAGGCGAATTACTCAAAGAAACCCTACTAAAGGACACCCAAAAAGAAGAAGAGATTGCTTTTTGGTTCCAACCGCTGTGTCTTTGTGAGACGCAGAGTAGGTGAATGGGGATCTCTGAGTTGTGGTACCCCCCGTAAAGCAGGGGAGGGGTGGTGGTGGGGGTCTTTGCTGGGGCACGTCTGCGATTTTTTAGAAATTTATGCACACTTAACCAACTGGACCAATCATTTTGCAACGAACGCCTCCCTCCCCGTTGGGCTTAGTGGGCTTAAAATTTTTTTTAAAAGGACAAGACCCAACCAACCCCCAGGCTGTGTAAGGGCTATTTTTTTCCAAGAAGGAGAGTGATGTATGTGCATAGATATCTGGGTTTCCCCAATCCCCCCACCCAACCCAATTTTAGAGGGTTTTGGGAGAGCGGACGGCAGAGTGAAGGAAAAAACAGCAAAAAGGGCTCAGATAGTAGGAACTACTTCAAACTGTTGGAAAAGCATTTCCCCGGGGCGGTTGGAGAATGCCAAAGTGTACAAAGCTGCATCAAGGCAAAGGGGGCTATTTGAAGAATCTCAAAAATACAATAATTTTTGATTTGTTTAACACTTTTTGTTTTACAGATTCAATATGTTTATTCATAGTTTTGATGTCTTCACTATTATTTTAAATGTAAAAATAGTAATAATAAAGAAAAAAACCCCGAATGAGTTTGGTATCCTACTTTTGACTGATAGTGTATGTATATTAATAGTAGGATAGAATTATATTTCAGCAATAGTTAAATGGTAGGCCTTGCTAAATCATTTTTAAAAGTAAAGTGGGAAAAAAGTAGTAAACATATTAAAGTGACCAGTGATCGGAAAAAATATTCGACCCCCGACTTTTTCCCATTTTTGTTAGTTACACCTTATTTTTTAAAAGGATTAAATCGTTTTTTTTTCCCCAATCAATCTACACATAAAAAAAAAAGAAAAATCACTTTACAAAAGTATTCAGACCCTTTACTCATACTTTTTTTTTGAAGCACCCTTTGGCACGATTAAAAACCTTGATTTCTTTGGGGGATGATGCTACAAGCTTGGCACACTGTATTTGGGGGGGTTTTTTCCATTCTCTGCAGTCCTCTCAGCTCTTAGGGTTTGGGTGGGGGGGCGTCCTGCACGTATTTTTAGTCTCCCAGAGATGTTTTAAGGGGGTAAGATGGAGAATAGCACATGGCATTGCTCTCTAGTAAATGAAAAGTCTAATGGTGTGCTAGGCTCTGGACAGCCAGAATGGGTTCAAATACTATTTAAATATTTCAATAACTAGGGAGGCTAGAGCAATAACTTTTCTCTAGCCGCTTAGGCAGATGGGGGGGGATTAAGATTTTAGACGTCTGTTGGGCCCTGAAGACAGATAAAATGTTTGAAATTTCTTTGAAACGTTGGAACCCTTTTGCTAGGTGCTAGCCAGAAGGGCCATTTGGTAGTTTAGGAGTTTGTACGGGGGGGGAGGGGCTGCCTGGGCTAGGTTGCGACCTTGCACCCCCCTCTACCTCCTTTTAAAGGGATAGGGGGGGAAGGGGAATGGGAGGAGATGGAGAGAGAGAGAGAGGGGGAGAGAGACAGAAAGACTTCCTCCCCCCCTTTACTCTCCAACACTGGGATCGAGGGAGGGAGCGAGGGGGCAGGGAGAGCAGCAAACAAAAGCATGTTTGTGTTCATGAAGGAGGGGCGAGACAGTGGCCTACTTGGGGAAGCGTGTCAGCCCCGTCCCAGAGAGCGGGGGGAGGGGGGGGGGGGGGGGGGGGGGGGGGGGGGGGGGGGGGGGGGGGGGGGGGGGGTTTAAAAAAAAAGGGAGAGGGGGTTGGAGGGTAGAGGGTAGAGGGGGGGAGAGGGGAAAAAAAAATTGAAAAAGGGAGGAGAGCGAGTGAGATTGAGAGAAAAAGAGAGAGAAAAGGGGGAAGAAATTAACAAAGCCTTTTTTTTCCCTTTTCCCTTTTGCCCTCCCCCCTCCTCCCTCCCTTCCTCCCCCCCCTAACCATGTCGGAGTACAGTTCTTTGCTCAGTGACTGTCTAGAACATCACCAAAAGAGGACTGGGCCCAATCAAGCAGCCTGCAAGGAGGACATCACAGAGGCCAGAGCAACACCATCACCTCCTCCAAGGAGTGGTTAACTCCTGGAGGAAATGAAAAGCTGCACGGGTGAGAGAGGGAGAATTTTCCAGGTTTTCCCCAAAGAAATTGGGAAGGAATAAAGGGGGAGGGGGGGGAGGGCAATGGACCCTTAAAAAACTGTTGTATTTTTGACTGATTCCGTTTTTTTTTTCCCCAAATTTGTTTTTTTTCCGTTTTGTTATTCCAGGTTTCTCCCTCCAAAAACAAAACAATTTTTTTGATAGAAAAACAACACATTTTATGTTTGATGTCCCAAAAAAAAATGCTTAAAAACATAGGAGACCACTTTTGAGGTCGGGGAAAATCTAAGATGTTTTGATTTTGGGTGTAGTTACCCTTTAATTTAAAGTCCACCCGCCAGAGACCATTGTTTGGTTTTGCACTGTTTCTTTATGTTCCATGATTGCAAAGTTTGCAAAAAAAATGGCCCCAAAGGGTTGATCAAAAAATCATGTATCATTTGAATAGGATAGGTAAATTTTAGTTAAAATTTAATTAGAAGGTTTTTGGGGAAACCTTTTTCCCTCTTACCCGAAGACTTTTCATTAGCATAACTCGAACGGCACACAAAGTATAAAGCCCACACCCCACACATACCCAGACATGGGCGTTCCTGTGCCGTTTTTAGAAAGATACAGGAAAATAGAACCCCTGATGATTTTGTTCATTCCTTTGATTAACTTTTCTATTAATTTAATACATGAAGTTGATTTCCTACTAAGGTCAAAAACATTTTGGAACATTGTTTAAATTCCTTTTTTAAAAGGGGTTCCGTCAACGTTCCCGCTCACAGATTTTAGGGCTCTAGGGGGTGGGGGATTCAATTCCAGGGGGAATGACAAACTCACAGTGTGAGGGGCGCAGAAGAGAGGGAGGGTTGGAGGAGAGGGAGGGATGGAGGGGTTTGGAGGAAGGGAGGAGGAGGGTTTGGAGGAGAGGGAGGGAGGAGGGTTGTTTCTGGGGCAAAAAGGGCAAAGATTTTTAAAACACAGTTTAAGAAACGTTTCAAATTAAATCATTTCAATTAAAATTGTATTTTGCCAGATCTTGCTCTTTTGCACCTCAAAAATGTCGCCCATGTTTTTCCCCTTTTTATAGATAACCGTCATACATCGACACATCTTTGAACTCAGACGCCCCCGACCTGCTGCCCCCCGGGCATTTAGATCGACCCCGTACTCAAAATCTCTGAGGACGACGAACGACACCAACTCCACCTCCCCCCTTTCCAAGAAATACAAAGGTGGTGTGTGTGCGTGGTTTTTTTGGGCCGGTGTGTGTGTGTGTGTGTGGTGTGTTGTGGTGTTGTGTGTGTGTTTGTGTGTGTGTTTGGAGTGTTTAACATTCTGTAATGTAAACTAAAAAAAAAAATTGACAAATGGGGACTTTTGTTAGTCCCCACAAGGTCAATGCTATTTCTAGGGGGTTTTAGGGAGCGATCTGCGAGGGAGGCGAGGTAGATTGGAGAGGGGGGAGGGGGAGGGGAGGTACAGGAAGAGAGGCGGAGAGGTTAGGAGGGAGAAGGCAGGGGTGAGAGGTAGGGGAGGGAAGAGAGAGAGAAGCGAGGGAGAGCGAAGACGACGAGGGTGTGCTATGGTTGGGATGTGAGAGTGTTGTCAAGTGTGTTGTGATGATGTTTGCTTGTGTGTGCCTGTGTTGGATTTGTTGGGGCTGGTGTGTAGATGTTATAAATGAGGGGTTGATTGTCAGGTGGGTGCGGTTGTTATGGTTTGTGCTTTGTGTAGAGTTGTTGAACTGAATTGGTGTTGATAAGGATGGTGATATTGGTTTATTGTTTTATTTAAATTTTTTTATAATTTTGTCTTTTTTTATATTAATATTTTAATTTATTTTTTTAGGAACATTTCGGGTTTTAAGTTATTAGTTTTGTTTTTTAGCTAGGTTTTTGCCTAAGGAAAATCTCTCAAAAGCAACAATTGGGTATTATAATTTTTTTTTTTTAGCATTTATTCCCAGGGCGTTTTTCATGAGTAATGTTTGGGTTTGCTTGGTTTTGTTTTTTTATAATGGTTGTTGGTTGTGGTTTCCCTATTATTCATGGAGGCTGATAACCCATGGCGTGGTTGAAAAAGTGCTACTCTTGATTGGTTGCGTATTTTACACATTTGGGGATAACCCTCTGAGGTACACACACACACATTTACACTTTTTGTATTGTGATCCCTTGGTGCTGGGGCGTTGCTCGCTAGTATTTGCTTGATCTGTTGTCAATGGAGTCAAAGTGGATTCGTTGCATTATTGCTTTTTTGTCCTGTTTTTGGTTTCCCTGTAAATGTATCCCCCCCTGTGTTATGATATTTATGTAAATCACAATGTTGCTCGCTGATTGCGTTGGAAAAAATGTACGTATGGCGTAACTGTGTTTCTTTGTCTTTGTGTATTGTATGTTTGTTGTGGCTTGTCCGTTGAGAAATAACTGTGAATCCGTGGTGTAATGTAGCAGGATTAATGGCCCTCGCTTTAATAGATTATGTTATTTGTGTATAAGTCCGAATCGTCGCATATGATGAATCTTTGGTTTTTGTGAGCTTTTATTGGAGATGTGTGCGAGCGTTTGCCGGCAGGAGAGGATAGCATTGTGGATAATGCCTCGTCGGCCCAATAGCTTAGTTCAACCGCCAAAAAAGTTGGTTGTCCACAGCAGGAGAGTTATTTTTTTTTTCGAGTGGAAATTGCTGGCATGGTGGCACAGGACTTGGATGTCAAGTGAGATGTCGAGTACATGCATTCTACACCACACACATATATACACCTCGCACAAGATAACACACAAACACACACCACATATATATCAACACACATATAAGGACACACACACCAATATATACACACACAGGTACATATACACACACACACCGTCTTTGTATATTATTTTTTTTTTAACACTACCCTTGGGGGTGGACACAACTCAGTCCCATGTGAGATCTATATTGGGCCCCTCTGGGATGTGTAGTGTGCTATGAGCGAGATCGTTGATTTAACTTTTTTTTCTTTTTTTCTTAAAGCCCTTTTGTTTTTTTTATTTTTCTTAATATGTATTTTTATAAATTTTGTTAAAATAAAAAAAAAAAAAATAAACAAAATTTAAAAAAAAAAAAAAAACCGTACGAAGAGAATTAAAAAAAACAAAAAAATTGAAAAAGCCAAAATCTAAAAAAAAAAACAAAAAAAAAACAAAAAAAAAAAAAAAAAAAAAAAAAAAAACAAAAAAAAACTAAAAAATAAAAAACCTACAGTGTAACATAAGTAGCGAAAAAGCAACCCATCTATTTATTTGTAAAATAACCGCGCCGGTCTAACCCCAAAATATTATTGGAAATAAAATTTAATGGGGTGGACAAGGCATTTCGGTAATAAATGTTTAAAAGATAATAAAGTTTTAAACACAAAAAAATCAGACTGGATTTCAAAAAGGTAAAATCAAAAAATTTATAATATTCTCAATGGATAAATTGAAAAGCGTGACGATGAATAAAAGAAAAGTTAGAATCATAAAAGCAATTATCACCATAACTGGCTGTCTAACCCTTAGCAAATTCCTAAAAAATAATAAGACTTACTGTACACAATGACACTTAAGTTTATGCAAAGATAAGATCTCACTGATCAAGAGTGCCAACTATTGTTTTTAGATCGATTTTTTAATTACTCTCTAAGAAAACCTCCTGCTATCCACCAATAAAAAATGTAAACACCCTTTGGTATGCTATTAAACCACTGGCAACAAATTTGTCATGTTTGTTCATAAAAATTTATTAAGGGAGAAAACATTGCTTGATTAATATGCTATAAGTACGATCTTTCCTAACCATGATGACGAGCCACATGCTTGGTAATCTTATAAAAAATATAATTCTGCTTTTGCATAACTCAACTCATGTTGCTAACGTCACAAGTGAGATGGAAATTTTATGCCGGGTTTTCAAGGACAAAATAAAATCATTAAGGGTTTCTTTTGTCTGTGTGTTGGGTTGCTATTATGCTAATTAGAGGTTGACCCCCAAATTTTCAAAAAAACAATTTTCTCGACCAAATGACATGAAAGATTCTCTCCTCTTAAAAAAGAATATTCATCTCCTCGTGTGCATCCGTGCTCAAAACAATCCTAGTTTAAATGATATAATTCTGGGCTAGGCTATATACAATTGTGAGATTTTTACTTTGGATTGATAATAACATCATACCTTGAGTTATTCTTCCCTACTGGCCAGTTCTCTTATTCATATACACAAGTGTTGAGCCCCATTCTTTTGTGATATTATTTCTTTACTTGCTTTCTTAGTAAGCAATGAAGATTGCCTGTAATAAGTTACTTGTTGAAGAAGATACAAGGAATAGTTAATGACATTATGTGACAGAAAAAATAAAAAAATAAAAAAACAGAAAAAAAAAAAATAAAATAAATAAAAAAAAAAAAAAAAATATATACTATTACGTGGGATATAAAACCTGTTCTTTAATTATAAATATTTTAATTGGGGTTGGAGCATAGCGATAATGAAAGTTAAACTGTTTGTCTGCTGGAAAATAATAAAATATTTAAATTTGGTGCGGTGTATGTTGTAAATCAGGATCTCTAATAGGTATGGCTGCTTAATGCGTAAACGTGTGAACGTTCTTGATTGGAAGTTGTACTAGGCATAAAAGTTCATTCTTATAAATAGAAAGACTCTTAATGCGAGAAATAAACAAAATTCAATATTGTTATATAAAAAAAAAAAAAAAACTAGGTAACCTAAAAAATTAAAAAATGTCAAAAAAAAGAAAGTAAAAATAAACCCTGAAATTAAAAAAATAGGGTGGGAATAAAAATAATAAACTACATGGATGGAATACATACAAATGGTGAAGGTCTCCAAAAGGGTGGTCTTCAAAGGACGACTGAGTTAGCGTGTTATAGTGTAGTTGCCCGCACCAACACTCTTCGTTTTTTGGTTTGCCGTGGAGGACTTACGTGATGTCTAATTAGGTTATAAAAAAAACTATTTTCCCCCATAAATGTCCTGCTCTGATAAATCTAAACTTTTATGTATCTATGTCTATGTGTCTCAAAATTACTGCTAGTCTTGTCTGTTTTCCACACTGGTTTCTAAACCTTGGTGTTTCCTACACAAGTTTTTCCCTCTTTTTCTCCCCACAAAACAAACAATGGTAGTTTATCGATTGTGTTTGTCTGTCTGTCCAAAAATTTGCTTCCGGTATTGGCTTGTCCTGGAAGTCGTTGTGTGAAACTTTAGGGGAGGCAATTAAACTTGTAATCCTCATAATACATATCACACTACCATAATGGAAACTTTTACTTTATGTTAACTCCCCGCTCCCTGATGTTAAACAAAAAAAAACCAAACTAAAGTTTGTTTGTTCGACCAAAGGAAGTAAGTGTGCAATTAAAAACTATTCGCGTAATAAACGGGTACCCCCCGTTTGTTTTAGTGCGTAGGAAAAAGAACTAGAATTAATCTAGGTAGGTGGGTTCTTAACCATAGATTGGATGAAACATACTTGGGGAAGGGTGAAGTGTTGTGTTATATTGTGTTAATTAAGGGGTGGTGATGGGATGGAAGGTGTTTTGTGAGAGCAAAAAAATAATAACTCTGGTTTAGGTGTCTTTGCGAAGTATGTTAAAAAGTTCATGTTTTTATCTGTTGAGATTGTTTGGTCTGCGTTGTATGTGTATTTTTTTTTGTTTGGTGTTTTTTATTTTTTGCTGTGGGGGGTTGTTTTTCGTTTGTGGAAAAAAACTATCCTAAAGCCTTTTGTATTGCCCTATTCCTGAATAAGGATGTTCGGGTGGCAAATGTGCTTTCCGGTTGGCCGAAACCTTTTCCCGTTTGTTTATATTTCATAGTGAATCCTATATGTGTTGATGGGAGATTAGAATAAAATTTTAAAATAATAATCTTAAGATAAAACCGTAACTTGCTCAACCTTTAAATTATTATAAATAATAGTGTAAAAATAAATAAACAAAATTTCATATTATTGAAAATTAATGTGAAAATTAATTAACTAACATCATATTAAATACAGAATTTAAAAATAATTTTTTACATATTTAAATTAATTATTATAATAACTTTATTGATATAAAATTAAATATTTAAATTTTTATATTATATTTAAAAAAAATTTATTTTTTTTTTTATTAACAAAAAATGATGCTACCAAAAAAAAAGTTTGTATATACTTTTTTTAACACGGTGGATTTGTGCAAATATTTGACTGTTGTTTGTTGCTATGAAAAAAGCTAGAATTTAATTTTTGTGTTAAATTTTTTTTTTTTGGACTATTTTTTATTATGATATGGTCTTTACGGCTTTAATTTAATTTATTTCTTGCTATTTATATTCTATTAGGATTTTTATCATTTTAAATTAAATTATATAATTTTTCTTTTTTTTAATTTAATTATTTAATTTTTTTTTTTTTTACTAATTTTTTTATTTTAAAACTAAAATAAAAAATAAATAAAAAACAATAAAAATACTAAAAAAAATAAAAAAAACATTTTTCTCTTCTTCACCAAATTGTCTGTTCCTGGTTTGAGTCCTCATCTTATGATAGTTAAAATAATACAAAAATAGTATAATAACAACAAAATCTCAGATAACAAAAGAAAAATATAAAATATAAAATACAATGCAAAATAACAAAAATTAAACTACAAATACAATAAAATTACAATAAAGCATTTCCCCTTTTAAAAAAAATGGAAAAATTTTAAATTTAAACTTACATTTAATACACAAAAAATTTCACCCAAAAAAAAACCAATTATATTTATTCAAACTCCATAACTAAAAATCATATTTTTTTTTTAAAAAAAATAAAAAAATGATAAAAATCCCAAAATTCCAAAACCAAATAAAATCAATTTTTTTTAAAAAAAAATTTTTAAAATAAACCCCAAAAAAATTTTTAAATTTTTTTTCCAAAAACTATAAAACACCAATATTAAAAAAATTTAATTTTTAACCCAACCCTTTTTTTTTTAAAATTTTTCCCAATAAACAAAATTTTTCAAAAATAAAAATTTTTTAAAAATAAAATAACATATTAACCCAATAATAAATAAAAAAACAAAATTTTTTTCCAAAAAAAAAAATTAAATTTGGGTTCAAAAATTTAATTTTTTTTTTCAACTAATTTTAAATATTTAAATTTTGAACCCCCCCCTTTCCCAATAAGGGGTTTAATTTTTTTAACCCAATTCCCTTAAATTTTTAACCAATACATTGGGAAATATTATAAATTTACATTTTAAAATATATTTAAAAAATTTAAAATTAAAACAACCAAAAACCATATGAAAAAAAAATTTAAAAAATCCAAAATTCCAATAAAATAAATTTTAATAAAAATTTTAATTTTTCCCCCCAATTTTCAAATTAAAATATAATTTTTTTAAAAATTACAAAAATTTTTCCCCCAAATAATTTTTTATTAAATCTAAAAAAAACATACAAATTTAAATTTTATAAATTATTTTTTAAAAAGGAAAAATCAACCATTTAAGGGTTAAATTTAAATAAAATTTAATTTAAATTTAAAAAGCTAATTAATTAAAAACAAAAATAGCCATCCAATAAGATCAAATTTCCCCCTTTTCCTTTTACCCAAATTGAAATTTTCTTTTTATCACCCATTTTTGTTGGGGTTTTTTATGTTGTTTTGTGTGGGGGTTCTGGTGGAATTTTTTAATTTTATATTTAAAAAAACTTTAAAAAAAAAGGGAATTTCAAGAAAAAAGTGGCCCAAATTTGTTAAAAAAATTTTAAAATGCACTCCCCTTTTAAAAATTTTCCCTTCTTCCCCTCTTTATCCTCTTTCTTCTTTTTACATTTTAAAATGCTATATGTAAATGAACATCTAGAATTACAATTACAACCCAAAAACACTCATCATGAATGGAAAATGGAATACTTGAAAGCACTATGCTTTCTAAAAGTTGGCCGAACTATAAATATATGGCACTGGTCAGTGTTAATATCGTAACTTCAGTGGTGTGGTCCCGTCAACGTGAGTAGAGGTCATCATCGAAAGGTCACGAGTCATGACATTCCTGTGCTTGGGTAGGATAGACTAGGGTTTATGTCCTAATAATATCTCCTTTCCTGAAGTGTACACTTGTTCACTACTTCCCACACATACGTAAAAGCATTGTAGTAGCTAGGCAGGGCTAGCTAGAGGGAGTTTCCACCATATTTCGTATAACAGTTATTTCCTTTCAAATCAGCGAAGGGAAGTGAACAAGTGCACACTTTGGGTGGAAGGATAGGTAATTAGGATGCAGCTAAATATAGGCATCTAACCTTTTGATTTAACATGAAAGAACTTTAGATTTCCGGGGGAATTCCACCAGCGGTGTAAAGCAGGCAAGAGGTAGCCTATCCAAATAGACATGATCATGATCATTTCCCCCTTTCATCATTTGACCCTCAGAAGTAAAGACAAGTAAGAGAAGGTATTTTTTTAATGGATCACTGCGTATCATATCTGGGTTTTGGGAAAAGGGTTTTGTTTTTATGATCCTTTTTAAATATGACATCACAGACTGAGACTGACTTCACTGAGCCACAACACAATAGGCACCTATGTTCTTAACTTTTTAGTAAGTTCAAAAGTATCAGTCAACCTGCGGTACTTTGCATAGTAATCAGAAGCATAAAGGAACCACAACATCTTGTGGTAAAAAAAACATTTGATAAATGCAGGTCAAAGGTCAGGTTTCCTCTGATTAGCCAATAAAATGGTCTCATTTTACCCCATAAAGGCTGTTGCATAAAATCTGAAGGAGAAAAGTGGCTTGTCTTGAAGCTCTGTTCTCACCATGTGGTAAAGAGGAGGCCGCATTCCAGGCTGACTAGATAGTAGACACCTGCCAGATTTCACGCCTGGATAGGTGTTTAACAATTAGCTAACCACTAATATGATAGCAATTTAATGCCCTACTGCCAGTCGAGACGTAGCACAGAACCATTGGTTGATTTTCAATTCAACTCCTGCAATGTAGTCGGCCTGGAAAGCAACCTATTACAACTACATCAACACTTGTTATTGTTATCATATATCCCACTGGATGCCATAGGCTATATGCTGTTAGATTTTATTAGGATTCTTCTTTTACAGGACCAAGAAAGAAAATATAATTTATTTGCAATGACAGCAACAAATAAATAAATAAAATATAAGGTATTACAATATGTATTAAAATAAATACCTACCTACAGATGTGGCTTTTGTCCTGATTTACATGAGGCTAAACTGAAATGATGCCATTTTGTCATTGTGCTAAAATTAATATAAATATTATATTATATATTAAAATATATTTGCTAACCTACTGATTTGTCTTGAGTGATCTTTTCTTTCCGAGTCAATTGGCTAGAATTTCAAGCATTCAATACAGATTAATACCTCAGTAACTTTCAACAGATATATAGCAATTATCCGTGATTTCATTTTTATCAATTTTGTGAGAGATGTGGACACTTTCTCGTTTGCTTCAATTGACGGGTGTGTGGCTAATCTGTTGCGGTAAAACCACGTGCGGTTACTATGAGGAAGGCACATCTAATACTGGCTTCAACTTGGCTTTTCCACAAAAATCCTTCAATTACAAAAGAACCTGGTTTTTGGTCGCTTTCTCGTTATAAAAATAGAGATGGTGAGGTTAATGCTACTCTATGCATGTCTTTATTGTCTATATTAAGACTGTATGTACTACATAAATCTAAATTATTGCATTTTAGTCATTTAGCAGACTAAAATGCAATTTACAGGAACAATTAGGGTTAAGTGCCTTGCTCAAGGGCACAGACAGATTTTCACCTAGTCGGCTTGGGATTCGAACCATGCTCTTAACCGCCAGGATACCTGCTGCACAATTGTATAACATTGAGGTCCTTAAAAATTAAGTGCTTGAAAAAGTCCCTGAAACGCCTTGAATTTGACTTGCCAATGTCTGTCTGTATCAACTGTGCTTAAAGGATGTACAGTTGAAGTCGGAAGTTTACATACACCTTAGCCAAATACTTTTAAACTCAGTTTTTCACAATTCCTGACATTTAATCCTAGTAAAAATCACTATCTTAGGTCAGTTAGGATCACCACTTCATTTTAAGAATGTGAAATGTCAAGAAAATAGTACAGATAATGATTTATTACAGCTTTTATTTCTTTCATCACATTCCCAGTGGGTCAGAAGTTTATATACACTCAATTAGTAAATTGGGGAGCATTGCTTTAAATTGTTTAACTTGGGTCAAATGTTTTGGGTAGCCTTCCACAAGCTTCCCACAATAAGTGGGTTGAAATTTTTGGCCCATTCCTCCTGACAGAGCGGGGATGTTGTAACTGAGTCAGGTTTGTAGGCCTCCTTTGCTCGCACACGCCTTTTTCAGTTCTGCCCACAAATGGTTCTATTGGATGAGGTCAGGGCTTTGTGTGATGGCCACTCTAATACCTTGACTTTTGTTGTCCTTAAGCCATTTTCCACAAACTTTAAAAAGGATGCCATTGGGGTACATTGGTGGCATTTGGAAGACCCCTTTGCGACCAAGCTTTAACTTCCTGACTGATGTCTTGAGATGTTTCTCAATATATCCACATTTTTCATTCCTCATGATACAATCTATTTTGTGAAGTGCTCCAGTCCCTCCTGCAGCAAAGCACCCCCACAGCATGATTGCTGTCACCCCCGTCGCTTCACGGTTTGGGATGGTGTTCTTCAGCTTTGCAAGCAACCCTTGTTCTGTCCAAACATAACCATGGGTCATTATGGCAAACAGTTATATTTTTTGTTTCATCAGACCAGAGGACATTTCTCAAAAAGTACGATGCTTTGTCCCCATGGCAGTTGCAAACCGTAGTCCTTAGAGTTTTTTTATGGCGGTTTTGGAGCAGTGGCTTCTTCCTTTTAGAGTGGCCTTTTTTTCAGGTTTATGTCGATATATAGGATAAGGACTGTTTTTACTGTGGATATAGATACTTTTGTAACTGTTTCCTCCAGCATCTTCAAATGGTCCTTGCTGTTGGTTTGGGATTGATTTTCACTTTTCGCATCAAAGTACAATCATCTTCTAGGAGACAGAACGCGTCTCCTTCCTGAGCGTATGACGGACTGTGTGGTCCCATGAGTGTTTATACTGCATACTATTGTTTGTACAGATGAACGTGGTACCTTCAGGCATTTGGAATTGCTCCCAAGGATGAACCAGACTTATAATATTTCTGAAATTTTTGCTGTTTAAGGTCTTGGCTGATTTCTTTTGTATTTAAAACATCTGGACCCACTAGCAAAGAGGCACTGAGTTTGAATTATAGGCCTTGAAAATAATCTGTCTGTATACAATTGTTTGACTCAAATGACTAACGGATTAGCCTATCAGAAGTTTGTTAAGCCATGACACCAAAAGGGGTTCTATCGTGGTGGTGAAAAAAGGGTTTTCAAAGGGTTCCAACCTCACTGGGACAGCTGAAGAACCCTTCAAGGTTCTAGATAGCACCTATGTTGCTTTAAGTAGAGTTATAGGACCACTCTGCAGAGCTGCCTCCATGGCAAGATTCGTGACAGGAAAATGCCAGGACCTGCACAGAGTGAAATGCGGGAGCAGAACGGGGGGCTAAGCATGTTTACAGTATATTCTTACAATGACTTGGGTGTGGAGCCACCAGGAATATCACAGGCCGGACTGTTAAACACGCACCACTGGCCCTGTTGCGAGGAAGCAGGGAACGGGCCGTGCCGGATTGGGCACACGGGCACCACAGGGGCCTGGAGAAATGGCGAGGAAGCAGGACATATTGGGTGTGTGATAAACTGGGAACACGCACCACTGGCAGAGCGAGGAGAAGGAAAAATCCGGGCTGTGTGGCGACAAAGCACCACTGACTTGGTGCGAGAGCAAGAATGGGCCTCTCTCACACTGGGAACACGACAGCCCTGGCTTCCAACGACTATTTTTTTCGGGCCTCGCCGGGCTGGCGACACCACACCACTGGCTTGGTGCGAGGAGCAGGAACGAGGCCGGGCCGGGCTGGTTACACACACCACTGGCTGTGTTGCGAGGACAGGAAACAGGCCGGGCCGTTGGAACACGCACTTCTGGAAATGGTGGATTGACATAGCAGGACCGGGCCGGGGCCGGACTGGGAACAGCGCTACCACTGGCGCTGGTGCGTTAGGAAGGCAGGGAACGGGCCGTGCAGGACTGGGAACACGCACCACAGGCCTGGTGTGAGGAGCAGGAAAACGGCCGGGCCGGACTGGGAAACACGCACCACTGGCTTGGTGCGAGGAGCAGGGAAAGGATTCCCAGCCAGGGCCGGACTGGCGAAACGCAAACATGGCTGAGTGGTGCGCAGGAGCAGGAACAAGGCCACACTCGCCTCCTTTGCACGCAAAGGAAAAGGTGGTGTGTTTGTTGTGCAGAGTGTGTGTCTGTGTTTGACTGGGAACACGCACCTTCAAGCTTGGTGCTCACAGCACAAAACTGGCCGGGCCGGACTGTTAACACGCACCATATTATTGGTGCAAGGAGCACGACTGGAAACTCCTCTTATAAACCCCCGCTCATACCTCGCTGCAGAACCCAGCTCCTCTCTCCGTGCCCCTACACTAGTCCCTTGGGAAATCCCTTTGAGCAAAAGTAGCCCCTCCCTACTGTTTAGTACTACCCTGCTGACAATGCAGCCAGACAGCCCCAGACTAAGCATGGTGTCTCACCTTTGACCATGCATCTCCGGCCCTTTCACGGCCATGCTGCTTCGGGTCGTCCAACAGTGTGCTTTTGCCCTGAGACAATTATTGTAGACTCCTCTGGGTCTCCATTGTCGGCACTGTTTGGGCCCTATTGAGTCTATAGAACACGTCCTCCTATTGCACAACTGACATACTAATTACTTCTAGAAGAAAACAAGAGAAGTGCTTTAAACGTTTGTTTCATCGCCTCCCGATTAAAACGAGGGCCTCCTCCTGTATATGCTCCCCCCAACCGAGGGAGGACATCTACTAAGGTAATCCTGTTGAGGTCAGAAATAGTTAAATTATGTGCTCATATCAGAGCAGGAGGAGAGAAGAAGAGAAATGTATATTACTTCTGTCACGTTCGTTTAAGGACGGGTCAGACCAAGGCGCAGCGTGAAAAATGCGTACATGTTTATTTAACAGATAAAAACACACGACAAAACAACAAAAACCAACGAAACGTGAAGTCCTAAGGCTAACACAAAACAAGGCCTACTATCGGAACAAGATCCCACAACTAACGAGTGCAATAGGCTGCCTAAGTATGATCCCCAATCAGAGACAACGAGTGACAGCTGCCTCTGATTGGGAACCACACCGGCCAACATAGATCTATCAAACTCAACCACATACATAGATCACAAACATAGAAATTACAACATAGAATATCCACACCCTGACTTTCAACCATATAAGAGTCCCCTGAGTCAGGGCGTGCCACTCTAAGTATACATGTGGAACTTCCATAACAATCATTTTTATTTTTGTTTTCAAAACCATTTTGTTATGTGTATTCCCAATGTCACACATTGGCCCATTATTTATAGAAACGACCCCATTTGGAGAAAGAGAATGAAGACTTGCATTGCACTTCCTGTTATGAAATTACAGCTGGGGATACACAGCTGCGACCATATGAAGAGTGGTACTCAGTGACGTGTTGTGTTGGATTTGCCCTCAACACAAACGCTTGGTATTCAGGGACCATGATGTTAATTTCTTTGCCAACATTTTTTGAATTATTACTTTAGCGGCTCATTGCAAAAATGATGCATGTTTGGAATACTTTTATGTCCGGACAGGCTTCCTTGTTTTTCACTCTGTCATTTAGTTTATTATGTGGAGTAACTATTGTTGTTGATCCATCCTTAGTTTTCGACCAATCACATCCATTCAAACTCTGTAAACTGTTTTTAAAGTCCCCATTGGCATCATGGTGAAATCCATGAGCAGTTTCCTTCTTCTCCAGAAACCGGCGGTTTTAGGGGAAGGAACACCTGTATCTTTGTAGTGACTGGGCTGTGATTGATACACCAACCAAAGTATACATTGTTTTTTTCTAATTTCATTTGTTCTTTGTTCGCCGAGGCTCAATCAAGATGGTCTGATACTTTCGTAGGTAATTCTCGGGTGGCACCAAAAGTTTTTAAAAACGGCCGTCCACAGTGTTTAGGCATGGCGTGCCACAAATGGAGTGATAGCCTTCCTTCTTCAAGGATCCCTTTTACCCTGTACAAATCTCCCAATTTTTACCACTACCAAAGCCACCCCCAGGACCATCACCCATTGCCTCCACCATGCTTGAACGATTGGTCATCAAGCACTCCTCCAAGCATCCTTCTCATTTGGTATCGCGTTTCACAAAATGTTATTTTTGTGATACGAAAAAACACCTCAAAACTTTGATTCGTATGTCCCATAGCATTTTTTCAAAAATCCTCCGCTGTCCAGTGTCTGTGTTTCTTTTGACGTTGCTGAGACTGGTGTGTTGCTGGGGTAATAATTTAATGAAGCGGCCAGTTGAAGAACTGTGAGGCGTCTGTTTTCTCAAACTAGACACCTAATGTATTTGTCCCTCTTGCCTCAGTTGTGCAACGGGGCCTCCCACTCCTCTTTCTATTCTGGTTAGAGCTTATTTTTGCGCGTTCTGTGAAGGGAGTAGTAAACAGTGTTGTACGAGATTCTTCAGTTTCTTGGCAATTTCTCGCATGAATCGCATTTCTCAGAACAAAAGGAATTAGAATGACGAGTTTCAGAAGAATGTTATTTGTTTCTGGCCATTTGAGCCTGTAATCTTCTAACCCCCAATTGCTGAGACTCACGATACCCTTCAAAACTAGTCTCAAGAAGGCCAGTTTTTATTGCTTCGTTAATCAGCACAACAGTTTTCAGCTGTGTGCTAACATAATTGCAAAAGGGTTTTTCTAATGATCAATTAGCCTTCTGTAAAATGATAAACTCTGATTAGTAAACACAACGTGCCACTTGGAACACAGGACTGATGGTTGCTGGATACTGGGCATCTGTACGCCTATGTAGATATTCCATAAAAAAATCAGCCGTTGCCAGCTATAAATAGCAATTTACAACCTTAACCATGTCTACACTGTATTTCTGATCAAATTGAGGTTATTTTAATGGGACAAAAAATTGCTTTTCTTCAAAAAAACAAGGAGATTTCTAAGTGATCCAAAACTTTTGAACGGTAGTGTAAAATCTTGACTGGTTCTCTAGAAAGATTACGTAAACAATGGCTCACACCGTGTTTCAGAGTGCCTTTTTTCCCCTTTATTCCAACTTACAACCTCTCACTTTCAATTATTTGAAAAATGAAATTCTCTCCAAACTATAGACTATTTTTAAAACAAGCCGTAGGAAGTTGGTTGACAATGTTTTGTTTAATCCACCACAAAAAGAACAGAACAAAATATTTACAACAAATGTTATGGTTAAACTCAAATCTACCAATTGATAGAAAAGTTATAATGGAAATAAAAGTTTTAAACAACTTCATAATCTTTGAAAATGATATCATACATACGGAGTGGTGGATTATAGTCACCACAATGCAGTTTGCAGTAAAGACCAACATTGGTTAAAGAAAATTGTGATAAATACCAAAGTGTACAAGTTTCATTTAAGGACAAAAAACATGGACAATTGCCATACACGATGCCAAAATAGTTGGGAATAGATGTTTGATGTACCCAATTCCACTGGCATTATGTTGTATGAATTGATACCCAAAGCGACGCCGGATTCAAAACATGAGTTGTTCAATTAAACATTAGTTATACAAAAATTTCTTGGCAACCAATAGAGTATGATATATTATATATACACTGCTCAAAAAATAAAGGGAACACTTAAAACCAACACAATGTAAACTTCCAAAGTCAATCACACCTTCTGTGAAATCAAACTGTCCCTTAGGAAGCAACACTGATGACAAAAATGTCACATGCTGTTGTGCAAATGGAATAGACAACCAGGTGGAAATTATAGGCAATAGCAAGACACCCCCAATAAAGGACTGTTTTGCAGGTGGTGACCACAGACCACATTCTCAATGCTTCCTGGCTGGATGTTTGGTCACTTTTGAATGCTGGCGGTGCTTTCAACTCTAGTGGTTAGCATGAGACGGGAGGTCTACAACCCACCACAAGTGGCTCAGATAGTGCAGGCTCATCCAGGATGGCACATCAATGCGAGCATGTGGCAAGAAGGTTTGCTGGTCCTGTCAGCGTAGTGTCCAGAGCATGGAGGCGCTACCAGAGACAGGCCAGTACATCAGGAAAACGTGGAGGAGGAGGCCGTAGGGAGGGTCAAAACCAGCAGCAGGTACTGCTACCTCCGCCTTTGTGCAAGGAGGAGCAGGAGGAGCACTGCCAGAGCCCTGCAAAATGACCTCCCAGCAGGCCAACAAATGTGCATGTGTCTGCTCAAACGGTCAGAAACAGACTCCATGAGGGTGGTATGAGGGCCCGACGGTCCACAGGTGGGGTTGTGCTTACAGCCCAACACCGTGCAGGATGTTTGGCATTTGCCAGAGAACACCAAGATTGGAAAATTCGCCACTGGCGCCCTGTGCTCTTCACAGATGAAAGCAGGTTCACACTGAGCACATGTGACAGACGTGACAGAGTCTGGAGACGCCGTGGGAGAACGTTCTGCTGCCTGCAAAATCCTCCAGCATGACCGCGTTTGGCGGTGGGTCAGTCATGGTGTGGGGTGGGCATTCTTTGGGGGGCCGCCGCACAGCCCTCCATGTGCTCGCCAGAGGTATCCCTGACTGCCATTAGGTACCGAGATGAGATCCTCAGACCCTTGTGAGACCATATGCTGGTGCGGTTGGCCCTGTGTTCCTCCTAAATGCAAGACAATTTGCTAGACCTCATGTGGCTGGAGTTGTGTCAGCAGTTCCTGCAGAGGAAGGGCATTGATGCTAATGGACTGGCCTGCCCGTTCTCCCAGACCTTGAATCCATATTGAGCACATCGGGGACATCATGTCTCGCTCCATCCACCAACCGCCGACAGCTGCACCACAGACTGTCCAGGAGTTGGCGGATGCTTTAGTCCAGGTCTGGTAGGAGATCCCTCAGGAGACCATCCGCCTACCTCATCAGGAGCATGCCCAGGCGTTTGTAGGGAGGTCATACAGGCACGTGGAAGCCATACACACACTACTGAGCCTCATTTTGACATGTTTTTAAGGACATACATCAAAGTTGGATCAGCCTGTAGTGTGGGTTTTCCACTTGAATTTTGAGGGTGACTCAAATCCAGACCTCCATGGCGTTGAATACATTTGATTTCCATGAATAATTTTTTGATGTGATTTTTTTTGTGTCAGCTACATTCAACTATGTAAAGAAAAAAGTATTTAATAAGATTATTTCATTCATTCAGATCTAGGATGTGTTAATTTTAGTGTTCCCTTTATTTTTTTTAGCAGTGTATATACACTGCTCAAAAAAAATAAAGGGAACACTTAAACGACACAATGTAACTCCAAGTCAATAACACTTCTGTGGAAATCAAAATCAAACTGTCCACTTAGGAAGCAACAACTGATTGACAATACATTTCACATGCTGTTGTGCAAGATTGGAATAGACAACAGTTGGAAATTGTAGGCAGCACATTCAACTTATGTAAAGAAAAAAGTATTTAATAAGATTATTTCATTCATTCAGAATCTAGGATGTGTTGTTTAAGTGTTCACTTTATTTTTTTGAGCAGTGGATATAGGCAGTATACCTCAGTCAAAAGTTTGGACCCCTTACTCTTTCCAGTCGGTTTTTCTTAATTTTTACTATTTTCTACATTGTAGAAAAGTAAAAGTGAAGACATCAGAACTATGAAATAACACATATAGAAACATGTAGTAACCGAAAAATTGTTAAACAAATAAAAATACTATTTTATATTTGAGATTCTTCAAAGTAGCCACCCTTTGCCTTTGATGACAGCTTTTGCAAACTCTTGGCATTCTCTCAACCAGCTTCATGAGTACTCACCTGGAATGCATTTCAATTAACAGGTGTGCCTTCTTAAAAGTTAATTTGTGGAATTTATTTATTTCCTTCTTAATGCGTTTGAGCCAATCAGTTATGTTGTGACAAGGTAGGGTTGGTTATACAGAAGATAGCCCTATTTGGTAAAAGACCCAAGTCCAATTTTATAAATGCAAGAACAGCTCAAATAAGCAAAAGAGAAATGACAGTCCATCATTACGTTAAGACGTGAAGGTCAGTTAAATCCGGAAACGTTCAGAACTTTGAAAGTTTTCTTTCAAGTGCAGTTGCAAAAAAACCATCAAGCGCGCTATGATGAAACTGGCTCTAATAGAGGACCGCCACAGGAAAGGAAGGACCCAGAGTTACGCTCTGCTGCTGAGGATAAGTTCATTAGAGTTACTATCCTCAGAAATTGCAGCCCAAATAAATGTTTCACAAGAGTTCAAGTAACAGACACAATCCCTCACATCAAAACTATTCAGAGGAGACTGCGGGAATCAGGCCTTCATGGTCGAAATTGCTTGCAAAGAAAACACTACTAGTGCGACACCAATAAGAAGAAGAGACTTGCTTGGGCCAAGAAAACACGAGCCAATGGCAGTAGACAAGTGGAAAATCTGTCCTTTGGTCGTGATGAGTCCAAATTAGAGATTTTTGGTTCCAACCACTGTGTCTTTGTGAGACGCAGAGTAGGTGATACGGATGATCTCCGCATGTGTGTTGTCCCACCGTAAAGCATGAGAGGTGGTGTGATGGAGTACTGCATCAGATGACCTGGTCCTCCACAATCACGCCCGACATCAACCCAATTGAGATGATTTGGGAGGAGTTGGACGCAGCCAGAGTGAAAGAAAAGCAGCCAACAATAGTGCTCAGCCGTTGATATGTGGGAACTCCTTCAAGACTGTTGGAAAAGCATTCCAGGTGAAAAGCTGGTTGAAGCCCGAATGCCAAGAGTGTGCAAAGCTGTCATCAAGCAAAGGGTGGCTACTTTGAAGAATCTCAAATACTAAATATATTTTGATTTGTTTAACACTTATTTGGTTAACTACATGATTCCATATGTGTTATTTCATAGTTTTGATGTCTTCACTATTATTTATACAATGTAGAAAATATAAAAAATATATAGAAAAACCCTTGAATGAGTAGGTGTGTCCAAACTTTTGACTAGTTACTGTATATATATAGTGGATACATCCATCCCAGCCCTGCAGATTTTTTGCTGCGAAGAGACAGAATCATTAGATCATTTGTTTTGATACAGAGCATTCGGAAAGTATTCAGCCCCCTTGACTTTTTCCATGTTTTGTTATGTTACAGCCGTATTCTAAAATGGATAAAATTGTTTTTTTCCCCCTCAACAATCTACACACAATACCTCACAATGACGAAGCCCAAAAACAGCAGTTTTCAGTAATGTTGCCCAAATTCATTAAAATAAAAAAAACTGAAATATAACATTTACATAAGTATTCAGACCCTTTCCTCAGTACTTTGTTGAAAGCACCTTTAGCAGCGATTACAGCCTCGAGTCTTCTTGGGTATGATGCCCCTAAAAAAGCTTGGCACACCCTAGTATTTGGGGAGTTTCTTTCTTCCATTCTTCTCTGCCCAGATCCTCTCAAGCTCTGTCAGGTTGGATGGGGAACATCGCTGCCACAGCTATTTTCAGGTCTCTCCAGATGTGCTCGATCGGGTTCAATTCCGGGCTCTGGATGGGGGCACTCAAGGACATTCAGAGACTTGTCCCGAAGCCACTCCTGCGTTATGTCTGGCTGTGTGCTTAGGGTCGTTGTCCTGTTGTAAGGTGAACCTTCGCCCCAGTCTGAGGTCCTGAGCACTCACTGGAGCAGGTTTTCATCAAGGATCTCTCTATACTTTGCTCCGTTCATCTTTCCCTCGATTCTGACTAGTCTCTCAGTACCTGCCGCTGAAAAAACATCCCCACAGCATGATGCTGCCACCACCATGCTTCACCGTAGGGATGGTGCATGTTCCTCTAGACGTGCACTGGTATTCAGGCCAAAGAGTTCAATCTTGGTTTCATCAGACCGAGAATCTTGTTTCTCATGGTCTGAGAGTCTTTAGGTACCTTTTGGCAAACTCCAAGCGGGCTGTCATGTGCTTTTACTGAGGAGTGGCGTACATCCTGGCTATACTCTACCATAAAGGCCTGATTAAGGTTTATGTGAGGACAGACGCTGGGAGAAGCAAAGTACAGGGAGGTGAACATTTAAAAAAAGACAGGAACAAAAAACACTGACAGCGTCTGGACAGGGGAAACGAAACAACATCAATGCTGACACGGGATCAAACAGAGGAACAGAACAGATATAGCGGGGAGGTAATTAACAAAGGGAAGGAGTCCAGGTGAGTCCAATGAGCGCTGATGCGGGTAACGATCGGTGACAGGTGTGTGTGTAATGATGGGCAGCCTGGCGCCCTCGAGCGCCAGGGAGGGGGAGGGGAGCAGCAGGAGCAGGCGTGACAGGTGGAGTGCTGCAGAGATGCCGTTGTCCTTCTGGAAGGTTCTCCCATCTCCACAGAGGAAAACTCTGGAGCTCTATCAGATGTGACCATCGGGTTCTGGTCACCTCCCTGACCAAGGCCCTTCTCCCCAGATTGCTCAGTTTGGCCTGGGCGGCCAGCTCATGGGGAGAGTGTTTGGTGGTTCCAAAATCATTCATTTCAAGAATGATGGGAGGCCACTGTGTTCTTGGGGACCTTCAATGCTGCCGCCCGAAATGTTTGGTACCCTTCCCCAGATCATGACTGCCTCGACACAATCCCATGTCTCAGAGCTCTAACAAGGACAATTCATTTTGACCTCATGGCTTGGTTTTGCTATCTGACATGCACCTGTAAACTGTGGGACCTTATATAGACAATCATAGTGTGCTTGCCTTTCCAAATCATGCTCCAATCAAGTTGTTTTAGAAACATTCAAGGTTTATTCAGTGGAAACAGAGATGCACCTGAGGCTAAATTTCGAGTCTCATGGCAATATTTACGTAAATAAGGTATCTTCTGTATTCGCTTTGTCATTATGAGGTATTGGTGTAGATTGATGAGGAAAAAAAAGTAATTTAATCCATTTTAGAATGAGCTGTAACGTAACAAAATGTGGAAAAAGTCAAGGGGGGTCTGAATACTTTCTCCGAATGCAACTAGTACACCACTAGATCTGTGAGCCTTTTAAAATAGATATTGCCACAGACTATTGTCAAGAATGCATTTCTGCACTTTGTGTAACGCTGCCAGAAATTCAGTAAAATAATTGTTCCAATTATCACTACCAACGTAACATCAACAGTGCTTATAGGACACTTGACATGGAGTCGAGTATATATTAATTATTTGGGGATTTGAACTTGCAAACCTCATGGTTGGGAGTGCGTTGATGTTTCTGCAGTGCCACCAAGTTCATACTATTAACATACTCTCAAAAAATAACGTGAATGGTTAGGAGGTTACACTACAGTGTTGTACCTAAGGGGTACACAAAGGTTCAAAGGTACACTTCACAGCGTACCCACATATGAACTCACATATTACAATTTTGTACCTTGTAAGTATAATGGGACATTTTCTATCCAATATTTTGAATATAAGGCAGATACGATCATCACTGCGCTTTGATCGGTGGGCAGCAAATCTACTGGTGCCGGGCTCATTAGCATATTTGTGAGCATGGTCAAAATATATATATCTTTTTGTGCCAACCATCAGTGAAAAGTCTCTGTAGCAGTTCTAAGTGTGTTGATGGTTATTCCAATGCAAGTAGAGCACCTCCTTTGACACTGTCTGTTCTGCAAACTTGAGAGTGTGTAAGTAATTAGCTGCACTCTGAAGAGTTATTGGCCATTTTCCAAACACTACTGGCAACTTGTTGCTGTGAATTGTCATTACTTAACTGGAAAAATACTGGTCAAAAAAGTCAATATGAAAAGTTCACAAATAACTGTCTGGCAAAATGTTAGCCAGTAAACCTACAGAACAACGTGCTGCCAACTAGACAATCGGCCTCAGTAACCTACTGTGGCCTTCACTGACTCGTCTGTTGACAACATACACATCACTCGCGGATTGGCTGATATACTGTAAGACGCAGGGCAAGAATATCAGAAGATGCAGTTGTGGCTTATTCAAGACGTGGCTTTCAGCTAGCTCTTTTTGGCCTCCCATAAGAGGGAATGTCATTCCCATGTTAATTTGATCATGTCATAAATATTTAGCTTGATAACATTTCAGTTCTGCAGCCTGTTAAAGGATGAACAAAAGCTGGTATATGATGCCAATACACTTTCCTACCAGACACATAAGGTCAGTGAGTGTGATTGGATCAGCGACATTAAGTTACTAGTGAATTTTACAATAAACCCACGGATAAACTAGGTGAGACAGTAAGTTTTTGAACATTTTAACATTAAACTTCCTTTGAACCAGCTGCCATTAAGCTTACTGGAAAAGACACAGTAACCTACAACAGTGCAGCCTTGATTGTCACAAAGTTCATACTAAGGGGGACCACATTTGTCGGACGGGTCGAGTGTTTGGTCGATAGGACTTGGTTGGTCGACCAAGATTTATTTAGGGGAGCAGTAAGCAAAAAAACGAACAAAAAAATATATGGTGTACAAGACACCTGTCTGATCGTTGCCTGTCTGCAGTGGAGATGATCCATGTTTTTTCGGACCCCCGGACCAGTGGGGATGTCAAACAGTCAGTTGGCATCAGGCTAAGGGGTGTTTTCACATATAGGTCCACTTTAAAAGAGCAAAAGAAACTCAGTTCTTTTGTATTTCACACTGCCCTTGCTCTTTGAATGAAGGGACTCTTTTTGCAGTTCACTTCACCTATTTGTTGGCACCAAGTCCTCTTTGCATTTCACATTGCTATGTTTAGGAAAGGAAACCAAAATTATTTTTGGCAACACACACACTCTGGGGATTTTACAAAGTTGCAGGAAAAAGCCCATTCAATCAGAATGTGTTATCACGACCGCTAGATATACATACCGTTCAAAAAAGTTGGGTGTCACTTAGAAAATGTCCTTGTTTTCGAAAGTGTTATGTGAATTATTTAACAAAACCTATTTTAGTGTCTCTGTGCGGTCTCCCAAAAGGTTGTAAGTTCTTTTGGGGATGTAAAGTAACGCCCTAGAGTCCCGGTTCTGCCTGGTCGAGAAATTTACTCATTGAGAATGCTAGCCATCACCATGTCAGTAGTCCATCTTTTACTACTCCTACGTCATACAAAAAAGAAATCCATTCTCTCTGTAGGCTGGGCTGTAGTTTCCACTCTAAAAACTGCTCTACTGACCTTCAGTTCACCCAAACACACATATACACACATGCATCACAACATACATATACACACCACACACACCACAATATCCTACTAACTGCTTTACTCAGTTATTGACAGTTATCACAATATTCTGCACCATGTTTTCATAAGGTTCTCCCCTCCCTAAATGGGAAGGGCCTCTTTAATCTTAGTTTCTCAGTTGTCTTTGTTGTCTGCACTGACTCTTACTCACATTGCTAAATAATGGCTCAATTGCCATAGCCTTTACTGCGTCCTTACACTCACACATTATACACAGTTTCAAGGGTGTAATAATTAGTCATTATTAATGAATCTATCAATTCCACCTTTGGACTAAATATTACACACATCAAAAATATATGTTGTTGATAGAACTGAATCACAACTCATTGAAAGTAATATAAAGTTGGTTTTGCATATTGAATAACATACAGGTGCATAGCGGTTTACCCCATGATTAAAAGCAGCAACGTTACTTTTTAGCAATGGTAAATAAGTACGCATCACTACTTAAAACGAGACTTTAATACACAAAAGCTCATCCCCCCCCCCCCCCCCCCCCCCCCCCTATACAATAACTTTTAAACTAGACGATTTATAGTTTCTAGGAAAAACATCCAGTCTCAAATTATCTGGATCGTCGTGCGTCCTCCACCAAGGCCTGGTAGGGTAATAATCGTCCAGTCGGAGTCCGGGATGGGGCTGTATCTCACCATCTGTGGGGTGAAAAACCGCCTTGCGCTCACCAACCCCTCAGGACACAGGGAATAAGAACAACAGCCACAAAGAACAAAGTATACTCATAGAAGCTATAACTTCACCCAGAATAGTTACAACACTAGTTTTCCATTTACCAAATATGTTATCAAACTAAACCGTTTAAGGGAGCTATCAATACCAGACGTTCTCAGCCAGTTTCGTTCGCCAAGCGTGTTGAGTCCCTGGAAAAGCGCTTTGGTCCCTGACCCGTCCGGTGCTGTATGTTTTGGGATGAAAAGTACAGCCCACACCCAACAATAGATCCAAAACAGAACACAAAACCCCGTCTCTCTCCGCTCAGCAAGGCAATATCTAAAGCTGTTCCTATTCATGGCCAATTGTCATTAATGCTAAGTTGCCGCTGTCTGACTCAGCTAATCCCCTTATTGCATCACAAGTGTGTGTTTATAAATCTTTTGCTGATTATAGTAAACATTAATTCATCCAATCTACATTTTTTATTAATGTTTGACACCAAGAAAATACTTGATTCAAACACCAGATGCGATATCTGATTCCGTAAGCTTTGAAGTGTTCTTTGACCCCCTAGAGGTACTCCTATTCCCATCAAATACTATATATCCTTTCATCAAAGGATCCCGGGAGGAGAGTTCTAATTTCTACCAGTTGACAAATCACCAGTCTCTGACACCGTTTGATTGTTTGCGTATGTAGGGGAGTTCCACAATCAAGTTTATCACCACACAAAACATCAGATGGTCAGCAAGGGCCTGCTTTTGGCTCCTATATCCTCGATGCTGCCAACAAGAGAGGAGAGATTTAGTTCATGGTCTCTGTTAGGTGTGGACATTCTCGGTGTTTCGGGAGCAGGAGCTAAGATGCCCTACCCTTGTATCATTATCCTTACTACGTCCTAGAAAAAACAATAATAAGAATCCCCTGATGGACTTTAAAACTGAGGCAAACCCAGGTCGGGATGACTTTGTTATAGGTGGGAAACAGATAGTGCAAGGTACCATAAGGACTCTTTCACCACATTCCCAGGTGGCTTGCATGGAAACCTTGACAGTGAGAGGTAAAGCCTGTCAAGGGGAACGGGAGTAGTTGTTTAACCTTGGTCTGGCTGTCTACAGGCATACAAAACAGTCCTCTTTAGACCTTATAATGAATCCATTCCAACCACAGGTAAAAAATCTATGTTACTCCGGTTCTCCATCTGTACTACTTCCTTCAGGTCTATAGGTTTGCACTGTCTCACTACCTCCCTCAGAGAGTTTACTCTATAGGGTTGCCCCAGTTGAAGAAGGTATCTCACTTGTCAGGTCTGTAATCTGTTTTAGCATTAATCAGACTTCAGGTAAGTTACCTACCATCATATGGGGTCGCACTGCCATTTCTGATAATTAAATGACCTCTCACAATACTACACCTTCCCATCTAAACTGTGTATGGAGATTGACATATCCCCCCCCGCCGTGGTATAAGCAAACTAAATAGTCCCCCAGAGTTACAGGTGACAACCATATGGTGAGGTCCTTCCCTAAAGTCCCGAGTATTTCCCCTTTCCCTACGTCATCAGCTGTTCTCCTATGCCTTTTAAAACTGGTGTGTTAGGTATAATACCACTTCTGGCTTGAAACAGGAGGGGTCCACGTGGTGTGAGGGCCTATGGCGCCCCCACAATCAGACAGCTAACCTACCGTCGGGAGAGGACCTGTGCAATACCCACATTGCACCTGAGAAAACATGTCAGATGCAGAGGCCAACCCATTGGCTCACCTTCTACCGAAACTCACACAGGGATGATCAGGACAGGGTAAGGGGAATCGTCGTTTAAGGAGCCACCCCCGGACCCCTTGTGTTATCGGATCTTTCTCCTAACTCCTGGGTTTGTTCGTCAAGGTGTAGCTGGGTTTGCCTTTTACAGTGTGTGTACATGCACACCAGATGTTTAGATTTCTCTCAGCTGTTCTTGGCTGGGCAAAGCAGTACTTTGGTAGGGCCCTTCCCGCCAGGCCTGATTCAGTATCCTGGTTAGGATAGAGTGGGTCACCTTCTCCTTTAATTCACCTGTGGGGGCACAAAAACTCTGGACATACAGTGTGGTTAATAAAACGACCTTCTCACGTTGTCTGCGCTAGGGTGCTCTCTAGTTTCTTATCGTCTGCCTGTCTGGTTCTGCCAACTGTGGCATTCTGTAAGGTCTTCCAAAACACATTTCTCCAAAGGTGGGATAAACCCAGTTTATCTGGGAGTACTCTAAATTTCTTCCCTTCAACTCCGTGATAAACACTATAAAATCCATTTCCAATGCTGGAAAGGGTACTTAGCCGGGGAGGATACTCACCCTGAGGTTGACAATTTGTCTGCCCTGGTTGGGATTAGGTGTTGAGCACAGATACACATATTTTTTTTTCAAAAATAATCAGTAATCCCATGCTGCACCAAAGTGTTGTATAATCTGTTCTTACAAGCCATCCCTACTTTTGACCACATGTTCACTGCTCCATGTGTTCAATATTATCACCTACCTAACAATCAACTTAGGTAATATTGGTAATTTATCATCCCAAATTGCCAATCCCTTATTTTTATTTATTGTAAAATAAAATATATTAAAATCCTCCTCTCATTGCCTTTAGAATTTACCAGTGTGGGATGATTAATTAACACCAGGAAAGTTAAAACAGAGTTCCGAGGACAAATTTGAAAATTCCATCCCATAGTTATACCCAACATTACAATTATTCTAACTATTTAATAAATGTTTTACTTATCCCAAGTGTTCATTAATCCTCATGACATGCCATTCTCATAGAGAAAATTCATATATACCCCCAACTCAGCAAAAACCTAAAAAAACTCCATAAAAGAAGTCACTGTAGTGATCCTCTAAGACCTATCACCCTTTTGACATGACTGAAAACCCCCCCAAAAATTGAAAACAACAAGGCTTTATAAAAATCATACTGGTGTGTTGTTTTTTATTTGAAAACCCCAATTAAAAAAACAACAAACCAAAACAGGCCAGGTCATGAGGACTCACTGATTTCTCTGCTTCCACTTCTGCCTACAGTTCTTAACTGGTGCCCTTCCATTGCACAGTAACTACACGGGTTCTCCACATTCTCTAGCAAAATGTTCCGTTTTGTCACAATTGTAAACCACTTCCACTCACTCACTGTCTCCATCAATACCATTTCCTTCTTGTCTGTCTTTGCTACGGTAACCTCTCTTCTTCCTAGCTATGGTACTAATAGTCTCACTGTCTCTAATTCAACACAAAACCATGCATCCCAAATGTACTCCCAGCAGAACGGAAAAAAAACAAAAACAGACTGTGAGTTCCAGGACACTGCACCTTTGTTTTCTGGCCTCCACTATATTCCCCGGGAATTAGGCCCTCCTCAAGGTCCCTCCCCAAATCTGCTCTCTGGTAAACTGCAAAACCTTTTATTGCTTCTGGTTTTCATCAGCGTATTGCCTTCTTTGATATATGCCTATGATTAGATTTGGGTATCACCTGTTTACTGGAATTACCCATTTTATAATCCTAAGGTCTGCTGGACCCTGGGAACAACAAATGCTCTTGAAACTTCTTTTAAGTCTGACTCCGGTTGTTCTGTAAAAAAGGTATTCCTCTCCCTCAGCATCTCGCTATTCCTGCATTCTAAATGTACTATCTGTGGATGCGGCTTTTGTGTGATCGCCACTCACCACTATTGGACCCAATAGTGATACTCTTGCCCTTGGATACCCACTGGCCATGTCTTTCCAGTCCTCGGCTGGCTCCTTTGCTAGGGGACACATGTGGGCTCCATATTTCCCTGAAACAGTCTCTGACTTTGGGGCCTATTTCCACCTACACTTTACTGCGAGGGTGTGTCATAGTAAAACCATATTTCAAGGCTTACAGTCCCTATTCTGTGGTTTTAAACAGAGCATTCCTCAATATTCTTTACTAGGGACAGAGGGTATTTATACCACAGAGTACCAATGTAAGTCTATCCTCAGTCATTTTAGGTGAGTCACGGTACTAGGGTTTTTAGTCAAGGCTACTAAAGTCTTTTGGTTATGTCTGATGTTACCTCCCTCAACAGTTTCCTGGCTTTATACCAATAAAATGGGTTCCCCTTCACCACTTTACAAACCATATTATCCTTTTATCACATGAGCCTGTATTTCCCTCACTGTCGGTCTTACGTCTATGTTTAACTGGCGTCATCTCCATCTCTTCCCAATAAGATTAACAGGGACATTGTTACTGAAATCAGTACAGGCAGAGTCGATTCCAATCCCTGTCTTTAACATGTGTTTCAGTTGTTACTGTGTTGCAGACAGATGTTCCAATACCTTTAGACCCGAGGCTGAATGCACTATAATTTTGTTCTCCATTAATGTCAATTCCCTCTGGTGCAGTTATCTTACAAATACAGCGTTCGGTCTGCCCCAGATAACAGAGAAAGTTATCCTTTTTACCCCATTACTGTCAATGGCTAGGTATGCGTTCTGTGGGTCCTGTTGTAATGCCCAAATCTACAAGGAGACAGCTCAAACACCTCCAGTTCCTCTCTCCTCGCTTCTCCTTTTTCTCTTCCTGTCTGACTTCTCTGCCCTTGTCATGTACTCATCTATATCTTGGCTATTCCTTCACAGTCATATTCAATTCCTCTCCAGCCCCTTCTTTCCTCATAGGAGGGGGGGCCGGTCGGGGGGACAACATTATTCCCCTGCCCACTCTCCCTCTCCTTCCCTAACGTATTCATTCATCTGGATTTTCTCTCCATGGCCGGTCTGCCCAGTTTGGATATAACCTTTCTGCCCTATGCTCTGGGGGAGGCACTGAGACCTCAACCTTCACTTCTCTTTTTTCTTTCCTGCCTATATTCGCCTCTCTCTCCTAAGTTTCTAGTTTCTAACCGCGCAATCTCTTCCCAGAGTGGCAATTAGTTAATCTGCTCTTCCTCTTCTTTCTTGGCTCTGTCCTTCTGTTTATTCTCGCTCATGATGGATTGCATGTCTCTCTGAGGCTATTACACAAGTCAGTTCTTTTTCAACCTTTACTTCTCGTAATCGGTCCCATGGCAAAAAAGTGCCTCTGGGCATCACTGAATACCCACTGCCCTCTACCGGCAGCCCAAACCTGACTATTTCGTTTGCGGGCGTGTGGGGTCATTCCGTCTACCGCTCTGACACGTCCTCTCGTGTTCATGGCCCGTCAGCTAAATGGCCATTATTATTATTACTGTAGAAATCTAAGGTTTGATGGGGCCCCTTTTCATTCCCCGCCCAATAGATTAGCGTTAGGCATCAGTGGCTATTGGCCCCCCTCCTACTCTCTCTCTCTCCTCAATGCTTATTTCTCCTTTAAACAATTTATGTATCTGTTTTAAGAATGGATTCGAGTAGTTATCTGCGTTCTAGAAGTCCCTCCAAAACCATAACTCTCCCCTCCACATGGTAAACATAATGGGACATTTCTTCTATCCCTGGATTCCCATTGAATTACATCAAAGTATTTATCGTGCCCAGTAAATTCCTGGGACCTCTTGTGGAGGATTTGCACCCCCCCATGGTTGGTACTGTTAAAAATCCTTAGCCACCTCTTCTATATAACAAGGTCAATTTAACAAGTAAATTCAAAACTAGCTTCACACAACCAACAACCTTGAATCACCCCTTCCGGCTATATGTAAATCTTGACTAGTCCCCCAGAATTATCTCATACTTTTACAGAGGGATTGATCCACACAATGAATCTTGAATAATTCATGACAGTCTCATACAACAGGGAATGGGTTTCTCCCTCCTCTATAGACACCACCTCTCCCTGTATATGTATCTTGACTATTCCCCCAGAAATTATCTCATACTTTTACAGAGGGATTGACACCCCACATGTAATCTTGATAATTCCTGACAGTCTCATACAACAGGAATGGGTTCTCCCTCCTCTATACAACCACTGGAATTATTCATGTGACTTTTAGGAGCAAACATTAGGTCTCCCCGTATACAACCCTACATGATTATTGGTGTTGTATCGGTAACCTGGAGTTTATAAGGCTCCAGAACGGATAGAGCAACTTTACAGCAAAAATCTACAGTTGTTTGTGACTTTTGACTTAACTAATATTCTATTTCTTCAACACATGCTATTTTTTAATTCCTTCTGGTGTCACTTTTGTATTTGTTTAACCCGGATTATTTGTTGACTGCGCAATAATTCTTACAGGTTAACATCCCCATAGGGTGTACTTTAATAGTGTCCTTCCTATTTCAAACACCGGGTAGTTTCTTTTGGTAATGGCTCTATTACCGTGAATCATTACGGACCCACCACCAGGTTTGACTAGTCCCCCAGGAATTATCTCATACTTTACGGAGGACGTCTATCCTCACAATGGTGTAATCTTGATAATTCCTGACAGTCAACCCCACTTAAAATGCTACGCATTGATCAATTTGCTACTTTTACAATATTTTAGCAAGTTCTCAAATCAATTTCACCAAGTTAATGAATAAAGACTACTGACCTTATCCTTGCAGCCGAGATTCAATGTAGGTTTGGATTCCGTCACCGTCTCTGTCATTAATCAGGTGTCCTCTGGCCTGTTTTAACCCTTAATGTCAAAGGGCAGGACTTTCTATTTACGAATGTATCATTCGCCCCGTCGACGGTTTTCAGAGTTTACCTGGAATGACAGAAACAGGGTATTGGAGTCCGGCTCAGAAGGACCAAGCTGTTATGTGAATTATTTAACAAACTATTTTAGTGTCTCTGTGCGTCTCCCAAAAGGTTTAAGTCTTTTGGGATTTTAAGTAACGCCCAGAGTCCCGGTCTGCATGGTCAGAGATATTTATTCATTGAGAATTCTGCCATCACAATTTCAGAGTCCATCTTTTATACTCATACGTCATACAAAAAAAAATCCCTTCCCTCTGTAGGCGGGACTGTAGTTTTCCACTCTAAAACTGCTCTACTGACCTTCAGTTCACACACACACACATATACACACATGCATACACACATACATACACACACACACACACACATATCCTACTCCCTGCTTTACTCAGTTATTGCCGTTCTCACAATATTCTGCACCATGTTTTCATAAAGTTCTCCCCTCCCTAAATTGGGAGGCCTCTTTATCTTAGTTTCTCAGTTGTCTTTGTTGTCTGGCCTGACTCTTACTCACATTGCTAAATAATGGCTCAATGCCATAGCCTTTACTGGTCCTACACTCACACATTATACACAGTTTCAGGGTGTAATAATTAGTCATTAATAATTAATCTATCAGAAAGAAAAGCAATTTTTTTGTCCATTAAAATAACAACAACTTGATCAGAAATACAGTGTAGACATTGTTAATGTTGTAAATGGCTATTGTAGCTGGAAATGGCTGATTTTTAATGGAATATCTACATAGGCGTACACAGGCCCATTATCAGCAACCATCAGTCCTGTGTTCCAATGGCACGTTGTGTTTGCTAATCCAAGTTAATCATTTTAAAAGGCTAATTGATCATTAGACAACACGTGAAGTGTTCCTAAAACACCTGGTTTCACATTATTTCACATTTGAAAATCCACATCATCACATGTGAAATGTTCCAAAAACACATGGTTTCACATGATTTCAAATATGCAAAACGTGGAAATGTTGTATATGTGAAATCATGTGATTTTTCCACGTGAAATCATGTGGTTTTTCCGTAAGGGTTATGTTGAGCTTAGAATATCATAAACTAAATTAGCCTAGTTCATACTGTTGTTATAGTTATCCTGCATCCAAACTTTACAGTTTATTAGGTACACCCATCTAGTACCCTAATTGCCTCCAGAACAGCCTGAATTCTTCGGTGCTTTCTACAAGGTGTCGGAAACGTTCCACAGGGGTGTTGGTCCATGCTGACGCTATGGCATCACGCAGTTGCTGCAGATTGGATGGCGGTACATTCATACTGTGAACAGCCCTTTCCATCTCATCCCATCATCTCAGATGATCTATTGGGTTGAGGTCTGGGGACTGCACATGCTACTCAAGTAAACTGAACTCGCTGTCATGTTCCAGGTGATATTTTTCCACTTCTCAATTGTCCAGTGTTGGTGATCACGTGCCCAACGGAGCAGCTTCTTCTTGTTTTTAACTGATAGGAGTGAAACCCAGTGGGGTCGTCTGTTGCAATAGCCCATCCGTGACAAGGATCAACAAGTTGTACATTCCGAGATGCTGTTCTGCACACCACTTTTGTACTGCGCCGTTATTTGTCTGTTTGTGGCCCGCCTGTTAGCTTGCACAATTCTTGCCATTCTCCTTCGACCTCTCTCATCAATGAGTTGTTTTCGCCCACAGGACTGCTGCTGACTGGATGTTTTTTGTTTGTCGCACCATTCTCAGTAAACCGTAGCCGTTTCAGAGATATTGGATCTGGCGCCCCTGGCACCGACGATCATACCACGCTCAAAGTCGCTTAGGTCACTCGTTTTGCAGATTCTAACATTCAATCGAACAGTAACTGAATGCATCGATGCCTGTCGCCCTGCTTTATATAGCAAGCCACGGCCACGTGACTCACTGTCTGTAGGAGCTATCCATTTTTCTGAATGGAGTGATGTACCTAATAAACTGTCCGGGGAGTGTATATACAGTTGAAGTCGGAAGTTTGCATACACTTAGGTGGTTTTTCAACCACTCCACAAATTTCTTGTTAACAAACTATAGTTTTGTCAAGTCGGTTAGGACATTTACTTTGTTCATGACAAAAGTAATTTTTCCAACAATTGTTTACAGACAGATTATTTCACTTATAATTCACTGTATCACAATTCCAATGGGTCAGAAGTTTACATACACTAAGTTGACTGTGCCTTTAAACAGCTTGGAAAATTCCAGAAAATTATGTCATGGCTTTAGAAGGTTCTGATAGGCTAATTGACATCCTTTTAGTCAATTGAAGAAAAAAAAAATAGGAAAGAATGTATGCACTCACTAAAACTGTAAGTCACTCTGGATAAGAGCGTCTGCTAAATGACTCAAATGTAAAATGTAAATGTAATTGGAGGTGTACCTGTGGATGTATTTCAAGGCCTACCTTCAAACTCAGTGTCTCTTTGCTTGACATTGGGGCAAAGGACCTTGTGAAGATGCTGGAGGAAACAGGTACAAAAGTATCTATATCCACAGTACGTCCTATATTGACATAACCTGAAAGGCCGCTCAGCAAGGAAGAAGCCACTGCTCCAAAACCGCCATAAAAAAGCCAGACTACGATTTGCAACTGCACATGGGGACAAAGATTGTAATTTTTTGAGAAATGTCCTCCGGTCTGATGAAACAAAAATAGAACTGTTTGGCCATAATGACCATCATTATGTTTGGAGGAAAAAGGGGGTTGCTTGCAAGCCGGAGACCACCATCCCAACCGTGAAGCACGGGGGTGGCCGCATCATGCTGTGGGGGTGCTTTGCTGCAGGAGGGACTGGTGCACTTCACAAAATAGATGGCATCATGAGGAAGGACAATTATGTGGATATATTGAAGCAACATCTCAAGACATCAGTCAGGAAGTTAAAGCTTGGTCGCAAATGGGTCTTCCAAATGGACAATGACCCCAAGCATACTTCCAAAGTTGTGGCAAAACGGCTTAAGGACAACAAAGTCAAGGTATTGTAATGGCCATCACAAAGCCCTGACCTCAATCCTATAGAAAATTTGTGGGCAGA
Source organism: Coregonus suidteri (assembly GCA_036851935.1). NCBI lineage: Eukaryota > Metazoa > Chordata > Actinopteri > Salmoniformes > Salmonidae > Coregonus > Coregonus suidteri. Next base: position 25,914,989 of record CM072221.1, read on the forward strand.
ACTGAAAAAGTGTGTGTGAGCAAGGAGGCCTACAAACCTGACTCAGTTACACCAGCTCTGTCAGGAGGAATGGGCCAAAATTCACCCAACTTATTGTGGGAAGCTTGTGGAAGGCTACCCGAAACGTTTGACCCAAGTTAAACAATTTAAAGGAAATGCTACCAAATACTAATTGAGTGTATGTAAACTTCTGACCCACTGGGAATGTGATGAAAGAAATAAAAGCTGAAGTAAATAATTCTCTCTACTATTATTCTGACATTTCACATTCTTAAAATAAAGTGGTGATTTTTACTAGGATTAAATGTCAGGAATTGTGAAAAAACTGAGTTGAAATGTACGTTTAGTTAATAAAATTATTGAATTTGTGACTTCGATTTAATCACATGAAAAAGTACTTAGGCTTGTGCCTTGTCCCATTTTTACCTCAGCCTGGCACTTTGTGGCCCTGATCCAGAGAGTGTGCCAGGTGAAGCCCATCTTGGAGGAACTTCTGGCAAAGAGAGTTGTCATTGACGGGGGCTACAGTGCTGGCCGAAAGCCCCAGACAGGACCAGATGAGGGAGCTCGACATGGGACCTCTGAATGCAAGCGGCACCAGAGGCAAATACATTTTCTTTGAGATCCTGGAGAAACTGGAGCCATTCCAACATTATAATCTCCCCCTTTTCGTCATTTTGATTCTCAAAAGTGAAGACGAGAAAATATTTATAAATGAATCACTGCATATCTTATCTGTCTGTTTTAAATGTGGTTGGAAAGTGTTTATGATCCTGTTTCAATAGGACATCATGGACTGAGACTGACTTTATTGAGCAAAAATATAATAAGTGTCCAAATTCCAAAATAGTCAGTCAGCCTGTGATACACATCTCCGTGATAACAAACCGTTAGATAAATGCAGGTCAAAGATCAGGTTTCCTCTGATTAGCCAAGGAAAGGTCTCAATCTTACCCACATGACTAAAGATGTCTAAAGATTACTTTTCAACATTGCCTGCTCCTGAGCATTCTTACTACTTAGAAAAACGTAATATTGTAGGACTTCCCTCATGCACCTTTTCATGATGGTGCTAGCAGACACTGTGAGTGAGTGAGTGAGTGAGTGCGTGCTAGCTAGCTACCGACCGGAACATTGAGCTAGCCAAGACCAACAAAACCAACAAACTGACTATACAGCTACAAGTAGTGAGTGGAGTTTCAAATAGACTATACTAAACAAGTTAAATGCCTTACCTGTGATTAAATGTTTTCCACACATACTGTAGCTGCGTGTAGCCTACTTGGACACCAGGTCCCAACATTTACCACTCTCAAACGCTGAATAGCCTGAAGCCACAGGGCTCTTCTCGCAGGCTCTATTTCCCTACGTGGGAGCATTGCAAACCGTAGGTCGGGATTTTTGACCTGGATACATGTGCATTGAACAACATTGCAGCTATTTGGCATGTTTTGTTATTTTTGCATAACTGAAAATCAACAACGAAGTTGGCTCTTCTACAATGGGCGTCAATGGGAAATAATGTTTGTTTTCCCCAATTTTGGGGCGTGTTCGAGTGACATTCCTGATAAACAATGCGGATGTCGGTTTAATGGTAAACTACCTTAGATGTTAAGTCCCCCATATGGGGTACTTGAACGGTTCTGGACCGGTTCCGACTGACCTTTTGATGTACAAAGCGCTCTGTGAACACTGTAGGGTCCCGTGCCTTATAATACCAAAAACCCAAGCTGTCTGCTCACTGTTTCCACTTGCTAAGCGGAGCTGACTTGAAGGGTCAGGTTTCAGACTCCACATTTGCATAGGGCGTGACGTGCCACATTTTCTGGCCTATCCAGACAAATAATCGATTATCTCGTCCTCTGAGCGAGTGAGCGCAGCTTGGGAGACGGCAAATGACCTGTGACAGTCTACCGAGTTCAGCCATTGTGGTTTCTTCTCACTGTGATATTCTCCGATGGATTTAGAGCTCTCCACATGAAGAAATATTAAATCATCAGTGTTGGGGAGTGGTGAACTACATGTAGTTCAACTAGTAATTCAACTACATTTTGCCGTAGCTTGGTGGTAGTTGAACTAAATTCAAATCTTGGTAGTGTTCTGTATAGTTAATTACTTTTTTTTGCCATGTAGCGGTGTAGCTAACTACTGGAACTATAAAATAGAACAAGGGTGAAGTAGGCAAGAATTTCCGTTCATTTTCAGCATCAGACCTCCAAAATGTTAACTTAAAACATTTTTTGTGTTAAATAGGTAAATTACACATTATGTTAACATCTGACTCCAGAGTGATCTGTTCTTACAATTTGTAGTCTATGACAATTCAGATTGAAATATGATAATTTATCACAAAGTAGTTTCAAAGTAACTTTAGTTAAATAAACTATAATTTTCTTAAGGGTAGCTTTAGTGTAGCTTAACTTCTGTCAGTGTGAAGTAATTGGTAGCTTGCTAAGCTACATTTTCACAGTAGCTTCCCCAACACTGTAAATCATTTCTTACAATTGAAAGAAGACCACATTCTCTTGGTCACAGACGGACAAAATAACTTTGTGCTTAAAGCTGAAGTTGTATTGAAGTTGCAACGAGTCTGCATACATTTGAATAGTGTCTCTGCGCAGCTCAGTGGACATTTAGGAGAAGATTCTCTGTCGCTAGTCATATGAAATAGTGGCACAGTGGATGTATTGGGGGCATACATACATGCACTGTACCTATGGATTGTGCAGCCATGAAATGTGTAGTGGAGGTATACACCGTATCAAATAATAAGGCTAATGGAACAGATCAGAGTGTTTAGCTTAAAATGTTGAAAAACGATTGTAGGTGCAGCAATGTGAACACGGCGATAGACCTACAGT